>CANXYC012619492.1:0-12260 GCA_948193065.1 Aleurites moluccanus
TACTAAAGAAATAAAACAATTAAAAATAAAAATGGTAATAACATAAACTCATAAACTATATTTTAAAACCAATTACTATAATATGATAAAATTAATTCATGAACAATATGAAAATATTATTTTTTAATATTAAGAAAAAAAGAATTTAAATTTAAATTAATTGTTTAAATGACATATATATTTATCGATAAATTATATTTAAATATATAATATAAATAGTTTGAATGAGCAAACTAAAGTCATATACACACAATATTTAATAGTTTGATGTAACATGTAACAAACTAAGGTGTTACATCAATCTTTATTTGTTCATTCTAAGAAATGATACCTTTAACAATAACCCTGTAAAGAATGAATACAACTACACAACTATACAAGCAAGGACCTTTTATTTTTGAACACGTATCTCGTCTAACCCAACTAGGCACGAGTCTCGCTTTTCTTTTTTAAATCCAACATTGACATGGTTGTATTTTTCTCCTATAGGGTGTGAATGCAACTAAACTTTTTTAAATTAAAATATAATTGATATAAAAAATAAAATAAAATTACAAAAAATTGTAAAGTTGAAGGTAAATTATAAGTTGTATATTATAACCATAGGCAGACAATGGGGTTATTTTTTTTTTTTAATTTTTAAGATAAATTATAATTTAATTTGTGGGATTTAATAAAATTAATTAAATAATTATTATATTTTAAAAAAATTAATTCTTTAATCTTTAATAAAATATTATTTTGTCATATTTTTTAATTTACTTTTCAATTTTTCTTGTTTTATTTATTTATTTTTATAATTTTCTTCATTTTATTTTTCAACAATAATGCAATAACTTTTAATTATTTCTAATTGAATATATATTTAGTGTTTTTTATTATTTTTATATTTTTAAATAAATTTATTTCATTATCATTATATATTTTTTAAAATTTACATGCATTTATTTTTTTATTTTTGAATGTGAAGGATGTCTCTCTTTTTTTAAATTCCGGCATTTGTACATGGTTATAACTAATCTTTGATTTTATAATTAATAAATAAAAATTATAAAAACATGATAGGTGACATTCATCCCAACTCTTCTAGCAAATCACAATTCACAGAGGAATGCCCCACTCTTAATTATTCGGGTGGTATTAGTATGATTTAATTGGTTTGAAGAGTTTTATTAAATTAAATTAATTATTTTGATTTGAAAATTTTTAAATCAAATTAAATTATTATTTTAATCAAATTATTAATTTGATTCAGTTTGAAAGCTTTTTATTTATTGATTTAAAATAAAAATATTTTTTTATAAATCAATAATATTTTATTATAAATTTAGAAAAAAAATATCGATAAAGATAATTTTGAAAATAGTTTAATGTATAATATAAAATTTTTCTATTTTATTAATTAATACATTCAAAATTTATATATTTCTCATATTTAATTAATTTTTATAAATAATATTTTTTAAATTTTAAATTAATGTTAGATTAAAAAAATATGTGAATGTATATAAAATAACATCAAATGTATTTAATTTTAATAATAAAAAAATTATGTTCAATTTGAAATTGAAAAAAAAAACTCAAATAATAAATTAAACTAAAATTTTAATTTATTTTATTTTTTAAATTAAAATCAAACTAAATAAATATGAGATTATCGATTTTAATATATTTTTATTAGTTAAATTCAATTTACTCGATTTCATCAATTTCACTTCTATCCTATTAATGGTTATAATAACCATCAGATGGGGCTCTTTAATTGGGCCTCTTATTATCTCCCTTATGTTTCTACATTTGCTTTTGCTTGTTATGTCTGTTAAGCAAAGTTAGTTCAAATATGTTTGAATTTGTGGGCTAATTTACTGATACAAGGCAAAAGTGTGATTGATATTGAAGTTAATATCTGTTTTTATTATATATATATATATATATATATATATATATATATATATATATATATATAAGGTGTTTTGATAAAAATTAGCGTTTTATTAAAATAATCAGTTTTGTTAAAAAACGAGCGTTAATCATAAAACTCCTCCCCCAACTTTTAAAATTTACGTTAAATATTAAAAATAATCTAATTTTCTTTTTTTATCCAAACACTTCAAAAATTACAAAACTCCTTAACTTCTTCCTAAAACGCAACTTATAGCATTTAGCTTCCTATCTAAACACCCCCGTAAAAGGACACGACACAAAAATTTGCGTCTTGGCAGCATGGGAATATCATCATCCCATAAGTGTGAAGCGCACTCGCAATTTGTGTGACCACATATTTTAAACACAATAAAACAATCTAATCTAATATATATATTATAAGCTTGCATAAAAAAAACTTGTAAAATTTATATACACGTTATCGAAATTTATGATTAAAACTCTAATTAACTTAAAGGCAATTAATGTTATTTTAATAATATAATTAATAAAAAGTTATTCATAATTATTTTTATTAAATTTATTTATATAAAATTAATTATCTATATTTCAGAAGATCAATATATATTAATTATATGCATGAGTTTCATAATTTTTGATGTATAGTTGATTATTTATTTTATTTGTGAATCATGATTGATGTTATCGTAAAATTTATAATTTTATGATTAATTTTTTATTATATATATAATTAATTTATAAAATTGTTATACCTTTATTTTTAAAGAATTTAACATTATAATAAAAATTAAATTCATATAAAATACGGAGACCTAATTAATAAATTATATCTCATATAATTATGGGTTAAGGGGGTTGCTGTGATGTATTTTATTTTAGTTTTTTAAAAATTTTTATAAAATTGTTAAAAAATTATATTTTGATAGCGTTTGATGTAATGAATTTATTGATGTATTTTTTATACTAAATAAAAATCATTTGGACAGTTAAAAATATATTAGAAATTTTATATATTATATTTAACGGTCTAGATTTAACGCATTTCTAATATATTTTTAGTTGTCCAAATGATTTTTGTTTAGTATAAAAAATATATCAATAAATTCATTACATCAAACACTATCAAAATATAATTTTTTAAAAATTTTCTAAAATTTTTTAAGTAACTAAAATGGGACCATGCAATTATGGCTCTTAATTAAAGGATAATATTTAAATTCAAAATTAATATTCCTTTAGTTTCTTTTTATTAAACCAATATAAAGCTCCCATCATCCTATTGGAAATTCATTAGTCCATAGCTCTTAGTTTAGTCTAATTGAATGAAAATTATATGAAGGAATATCAATCCCTTTAATTCAGAGGTAGTGAACTTAAATTATTTTTAAGAATTTTTAATTTAATAATATTAAATTTATTTTAAATATGTGATTTTTCGAGTTTACGAACCATTTTATAAATATGTAAGAGTAACTAAATAATAGAATAAAATATGTGTATTTTCTGTAGTTGCATAAAGTGATAATGTTAAACATATATAATAATAATATATATATATTTTTATTATTTTCAACATGAATGATATGTCTTTAATCACAGTGACAATATGATAATATATACAATAAAAATGGTTCAAATATCTATTTATATTAGTTTCTTCATAAATTATTGCCTAATTAATTAATCTTTTGAATTTTAGGTATTAGGTAAGAGCTATGTAAAATTATTAATATATAAATTTATTATAAATATGTTTTTATGAATTTGATTTATTTATTTTTATAGAATTAATAATATTTATGAATAAATTTTTAGATGACATTATATGTCAATTTTTGCGTATTGTTGGGCAACTTATCAAAGATATTTCATTAAACTATTGTTGTGTTCTCTTTTTTTCATTGTTCTTATATTTGAAGGCAAAGTAATCAACCTGCTCATACCTAAGCAAAAATGGCTCTAACTATACTTAGTAAGGAGTTTTTATGGTTATCTGAGTTTCTAATAACTCTATACTCTATAATTACTAATGATGTAACTCTTTTTTCTTTATGAATGAAGTTTCTTTATAAAAAAAAATAAAAAATAAAAAAAATAGACTATTAAGGTCCAAATTAAATATTTATAAATGAAAAAAAAAATAACATTTATGATATGATCCTAATAATTAAATATATTTATAATTTTTTAATACATATAATTATAAAACTTTTAAAGGATGAAAGAGATATTAAATTTGAATTTAAGATATTATATATTAAAATAGATATATAATTACAAAAATATACACTATCTTAACTGAATAAACCAAAATGAGCCATAAAATTTTATTATTTAAATAGAAAGTTGAATTATAAATTCAACCAGTAGAAAATAATAATAGAAATAATGAAATATCAATTGATTTGTTTCGATGATCATTTAAAAAATATATATTTAAAAATTAGATAAATTTAAAAATTAAATTAAATTTTTTAAGATAAAATACAAATATTATTAATTAATAAAATCAAAATCACGAGTAAGAACACCTTCTAACTTAACAAAAAGTTCATCCCTAATTTTGGAATTAACATATAAATATTAAATGAGAATAGCGTGTCCAAGCGTATGCCCCAACTCATTCGCTTACTCATCGCTTATAATAATAAAAAAAAAATGTACATGATAGAATTCACACTTCTTGCGACTGTCACCATAGAAAAAAAAAAAAAAAAAAAAAAAAAAAAAAAAAAATATATATATATATATATATATATATATATATATATATATTTTATTTTAGGTAACCGATCTGTTGAGAAGGGATAATAAAAAATATTAATATCTATTTATTCGAGTGATAATAAATTAATATTTTAAATTTAAATTTTATTAATAAAAAATAATTATTAAATTTATTTTTATTCTTTTGAATTTCTGTGAGTGATGATTAATTAAATTCAAAGAATTTTGAATTTTTTTTTTATAAGCGTTAATTAATTAAATTTAATAAATTTAAATATTATATTATTATAAAATAAAAATGAAATGATAAGAAATAAAAATAAAAGATAATTTATATAAAAATAAATAAAATAAAATAAGAATCAGAGGTGACGCACGTAACTGATAAAACAAAGACACGTGGGAAATGGGAGTGGACCCACAAATTTTAAAAATTCATTATTTATTTGGCACAATTGTTCCCTCTATTTTAACTGCCCCTTCGCCTCTTCTCTTCAATTTATTTCTCCATTTCCTCTCGTCATTTTTTCTTCTCCGCCACAGGCAACGACAATAAGGTATTAATCAAGTCTTATTGTTTGGAATGCTGTGTGTTTCCTCCCGGAGTGGCTTTTTAATTAGGTAATTAGCCTCGCCGTTTCAGGAGTTACTGTTAACGTATAGTTCCATTACCGGGAAAACGCTTTTCCGGCGACTGACTATTTTTCTAGCTTGAGGACAGGGGATCATCAAATTCATATCTCTCTTTTTCTCCTTCACTCACGAGTCACTCCTCTGTTCTGCTTTCCTTTTATAAAGGTAAATTTTCCTTTTCCCTTATGTTCTATAATAGCTGTTTTGCTTCAGTTTTTGAGTGATTTAGTGTTTTGTATTAGAATTAGGTTTATGACTAGGCCGTAATTTGTAGCCAAATTTACTTTAAAAAAAAAGAAAATTAGGAAGAAGCAGACTTTGTAATCGCTGAACTCATTTGTTTGCAGCAATCATTAAATTTGAAAATTTGATTTTTTCAAGCTCAGCTTTAGATATCCAAAAAAATTTCAGTTACAGTGTGTTAAATATGTTAAGCATTTTTTTTTCCTGAATAGATGTAGACGTTGTGATCTAGAGGCACTACTACTATTAGAAAAAGTAGATGAAAATTGTTTAGAGTTTAAATAATCCTATTCCAAATTTAACAGTTAGATTAAGAATTTTATATTTATTTCATTTTAATTCAAATTGGAGGCATTCAAGCAAAAAAGTGTTTAAAATTTTTTGGATTCCTTGTGCACTATATAAAAAAATTGCACATATGAATCTTATTCCAAGAACTGTACATCTTGCCCAGTTCCAGCAAGAACCAATTAAGCATGGCCTTTCTGTTCTTGGTTGCTGCTTATATTCATGTTAATTTCTTCTCTCTTTCTGTTTTGTTTTCTCCTCATTTAGCAATCCATATATTACTACTGCATAAGAGACAGTGGCTTAGCTACATTTTTTTTTGTTACTTTCTCTGCTAACTGAGATCCTTCTTTCACCGTTGAATGGATCAGTTTGGCATTGCAATTTGTCTTCAAGTGAAATGGAAATGGATAGTGCTACTAAGGCAATTGGGTTGCATGGGAAGGTGGCAAATTTTTTGAGAAAGTACATATTCCGGATTCTCTCTGTTGGTCCTATCCCCAGTCATCTTGCCTTCATAATGGATGGAAACAGGAGATTTGCTAAGAAGGAGAATCTGGAAGAAGGGGCTGGTCACAGGGCTGGATTTTCAACTCTTTTGTCCATACTTAAGTATTGCTACGAGTTAGGAGTGAAGTATGTAACTGTTTATGCCTTTAGCATTGATAATTTTAAAAGGCATCCTAATGAAGTTCAGAAAATAATGGATCTAATGCTGGAAAAGACTGAGGGGCTGCTCAAAGAAGAAAGTATTGTCAATCAATATGGTATTGGGGTATATTTTTTAGGTAATTTGAAGCTCTTAAGTGAGCCAGTCAGGCTTGCAGCAGAAAAGGTTATGAGGGCTACTGCCAATAACACCAAGTGTTTGCTTTTGATTTGTGTAGCCTATACTTCATTTGATGAGATTATCCATGCCATTCAGGAATCTTGTAAAGATAAGTCGAACAAAATTGAGCAATCCAACTCTGACAAAGCTTGCAATGGTATAACTGAAGAAGTAGAAGGTGGCGCCATCACTTATGGTGTTCGAGAATCCTGCAAAGATGAAACAGAGAAATCTTATGCAATGAATGCAAGCCAAGTGCATAATGGTGAGACTAAAGGGGTTGAGGATAGAAAAAATGTGATTTTGAATGATATCCGACGATTTTCTGGGAACAGATTGGATGAAGTTCAAGCATTGGACAAACCTAGAACTGGCAAAAGTGTCATTCCAATCAAAGAAAGTGAGAAGATGCAGTCAGATTCTAACATAAAGCTGGTAGACATTGAGAAATACATGTACATGGCAATAGGTCCTGATCCTGATGTCTTGATCCGAACTTCTGGTGAGACCCGACTGAGCAACTTCCTACTTTGGCAGACTAGTTTCTGCTCATTGTATTCTCCAGGTGCATTGTGGCCGGAGATAGGCCTGTGGCATTTGGTGTGGGCAGTATTAAACTTCCAACGTAATCATTCTTATTTCGAGAAGAAGAAGAAGCAGTTGTAACATTTTATTTTTTTTTCTTTTTACGTGGTTGCAGTATTTACAATATTAATACTGCAAAATAGTCTTTATGTCTTGCCTTATTTATAGCAACTTTATATAATTTAAATTGTTATGCTCTGATTTATTCAATTCAAGAGTAATAAAATTTATTCTTAAGTGAAAGTTAAACCGATCAAATCGAATTAAATCAATTAAATTAAATTAAAATTGATGATATATATATATATATACCATTATTATAATTAAATATATTTAATTTAATTTTTTATATAATTAAATATTTTTTAATCTAATATTAATTTAAAATTTTAAAAAATATTATCTATGAAAAAAATTAATTAAAAATAAATGAAAAAGTCAAATTCTTGAAAAAAAATAAATTTTAGGCTTGTTAATTAATGAAATAATCAAGTTTTAGATTGTATAATATTAAATTATTTTTGAAATTTTTTTATTGATATTTTATTAGTATTTTTTTTTTTAATTTATAATAAAATAATTACGAATTATAATTTTTTTTATTTGAAATCGATAAACTAAAAATATTTAAATAAAATTAAATAGAATTAAAATTAATGAGTTGATTATAATAATAAATTATTTTTATTTAAAAATTTTTTAAATTAAAAATATTTATTTAATTTAATAATAATTTTTCAAACCGAACAATTTGATGCCATCCCTTCGTTTCCAACATGTCATAGTGAAACTTCTTGTTCAGATTCCAGAACCCATTCTTGTTTTAGAGGCAGTGCATATTGAACAATCGTGGAGTATTAATTGTGATATTTGAAGCCCATTAGCCTCTGATTAGTTCGCTATTTTCTCCGTTCAAACTTGAAATCTTATTTAAGAACAACGAGTTGCTTACTATTCTAACAAGTTGGTGGTGTTAAATATGGGTTTTTAAAAAGTCTTTTATCTTTTGTATTTTTTGGCTAAAACTTCATTTAAATTGTACTAGTTTGTAATTAATTGGTATGCAAGGACTGGAGCCACCGGGCAAAAGTTTGGGTCCTCAAATTACGTAACAAACTCGCGTTTCACCGGAGCTCTTCCTCGCCGGTCATCAGGCAAAAACCTTCCTTCCTCGCCGATCTCTTCTCTCCTCTTCAATTTCTCTGTTAAAGGTAGAGAGCGAGACACAGGGAAAGAGAAGGGTGAGAAATGTCGATTCTATGGGAGAAGAACGGAACATGGAGATGGATAGTGACGAAGACAAGAGACTCAAAACCTTTCTTCTTCACTTTCGCAACCATCTGCGGCGTCGTTCCTGGTGTCATCGGCTATTTTGTCATGCAGACTACCAACTCCCGCAACCCGGAGCTTGAGGCCCGCCTCCGTCAAAACGTCCGCCTCGAATCCCTGGTATAATTGGATTTTGCTAGACTATAATTTCTTGCATTAAATGTTAACCCCAGTTTCTATGACACTCAATTTTGTTATGACTAATTTAGGGTTTTTGCTTAAATTGTGGTAATATGTTTGAATTTGTCATAAATATCAGGTCTTAATCTTGAACTTTGTTTTTGCAAATCTTTTATTTATTTTTTTCACTGTGCTCCTATGGCTTGTGCTTAGACTGTTAGTAATCAAGAATTTACTTGGATATTCTCTAGTTATTTTGTACTTTTGGAGGGAAACTTGTGTTGAAATATAGGTTAAAAGTTTGCTCGAATTAACAAGATTGTTAGTGAGGATAGGTGAGATAAAGTCATGTTTGAGTGTTAAAGTAGATTAAGTATGGTCTTAGACGTGGAGATAAATTTAAGTGTGACAGGCATGACTGATTTTTTTTTTTTTTTCATCATTTCACTTATAACTACAGCTATATAAACTTTAAAGAAATCAATGAATGTTACCTGCGTAAGAGTTTCAGTTTACATAACATGTGTGTGTTTGTGCTATCTTTGAAAGTTTTCTGCCCTACCATATCCAACAAATGGTGTCAAAGTTTTTAGATGATCTTTAGCAATTTGCATGGATATAAGATAAGAAAGAGAAGGGAAGGCTCTAAAGGGAGGGGAAGTGATAGGATGGGACAAGATGAGAAAATATTTAATTCGTAGTGTTTGAGAAATTAAAAACTAATAATAAAGGGAAGGGAGGATAGATTATTATTTTTGTTTGGATGAAAGAGAAGGGAAGGAAATTGTAGTTATAATAATAATAATAATAATAATAACAATAATATTTCCTTTATTAGGTGTGAGAAATTTCAACTTCTAAAAGGAAATGCACTGGAATAACTAAACTCTTCCTCTTCCCCCTTAAAAAAAAAATTAATTGGCAAACAAGACAAGGATTTTCTCCTTCATATACTTCCCATTATTTCCCCTCCATTATACTCCTAGCAATGCATAGTTTAAGGCGTACGTGGGTTTGAGAAAACTAGTGAGAACCTTTACTTAAGTGACTTGAAACAGTTGTGAGAGAGGCAGAGAGCTGTGTCTTCAAGTAGTTGTTTTGGTCCTGCACCTCCAGTTTTCTTTAGTGAAAACTACCAAATTTAGATAGTCAAAATGAAGGCCTATTTGAGAGTTGTTAATTTGTGGGGGGCAGTGGAATTTGGTTTATGTAATAATTTGTATAATAATGTAATAATAATAAAATATATATTTATATGTAATTAAAATTCTGTGCTTAAATACCACCTTAAAATTTCTTTTGGTGGTTCTAAAATTTGTAGTCAAATAAATAATAAAAGGTGAATATTTATTCTATGGAAGGTCTAGAATATAATATAAGGTGGTGTTTGGTAAGTGCTGAAAATTTAAGTGATGAATTTTATGTACTGAATAATATCAATGTATAATTTTTAAATTGTAAAAATATTTAAAAATCTAATCACTTATTGTTTTCAATGCACATTTTACATTAAAATTTTTGATTTACCATTTTAAATATTTTTAGTTTAATTGAGACTTTTAAGACAACTATTATCAAAAAACTTAAAACAATGAAGTGTAAAAAATGAAAATAAAAATCACGGAAAAAAGGAAAGAAAAAGATAAGAAGGGATAAAATAAGAAGTAGAAGAAGAATAGGGATGAATATGGAAATTACTAGAGAGAGGGTGGAGGTGGCAACATGCTAATGGTTTTAGAAATAGAAAGAAAAAAAGAAATCAGAATGGGAAGAAGAAGAGGAAAAAAAAAGAGAGAGAGAGAGAGAATAGATGGAGGATTAGAAGGAGAGTTGAGAAGCTAATTTCATATTTCATGAACTAACCAAAAAAAGAGACAGATAATTTAGCCATGAGAAATAAACAAATGTAGAGAGGGAAAATAGAAATCAAGTTAATCCAACCACATTAATGATTGTCAGAGTTTGGGGTTGGTTCCCCCTCACCTCTGTGGAACCCAGCTAACTGCCATAGCTGGTGGTTTTATCGGAGATGACCAAAATTTTCAGATCAAAATTTGATGGTGAATATCGTTTAGGTGTATGCTTTGGTTTGTGGAATTATATTTTGAGCTCAGATTTTTGGTTATGGTTGGTGATTATTTTTCAATACCATGGATTTGTGTTACATAGAATTCATGCATGTTATAGAGCTGCTATGATATTGAAAATTTGCAATTTAGTAGGCGTTTCACTGTATCAGTAATTATTTTATATGTATCATAATTTAAGGATCTAATAGTGATTGGTTTGTTGGATAAATACTAATAAGTTTTTTTTTTTTACACGGAGAAATTTTATGTCTAAAGCATATTATTTGTTACAATTCCTTACTTTCAAGATTAACTAGGTAATTATTTAAATGTTGCTATTTGAAGCTTGAGAATGCTTTCTTATTTGATTTAAATTTCATAATTGCCTTGTGAGATACTTGCAAGAGTAATATTATTGAGAGATTCATTGTTTGTTCAATGACCACCAGTATGTTAGATACTTGTCCAAATTCAATTGGATAAATTTCACACATTTATAAAACCAATTATATCTCATATTAAATATAGTGGATGTTGGGAAGGGAAAGGAAAAATAGTAACAATAACAAATCTGATTATGTTACTATGCTAAATATGATGCGAAAGTATGGTTAAAGTAATAGTTTTTTTTTTTTTTTGATAAGTTAGAGCTTGAAAAATAGCACTATGATGTTTGGATTGCTCTACATAAATGGATTTGCTCATTAGTGTCTTGGATGTTGTGATTAAAATTTTGATTAAGGATTTGGATGACATCTGGTGCTTAGTTGCTTGTTTGCTTTGTTTTGGTGCCGAGAGGGCTGCGATTATATTTTTATTGTCATTATTATTGATTTTTAACATGGGAATAAGTTGAGTCTTAGAGGGAATTGAGGAAATTTTATGGTTGTTTGATAGATCAAATGTTGTTTAAATTTTGAATTATATTTTGATGAGATCATTGTTATTAGCTTAACTAATATTAATTGGAATTTGCTCAAATTAACTAATAACTTAGGGATTTGTTTGAAAAGGGGTGGATATTATTAAAAATAAAAAAAATGGACATTTCTATATCATGATTATGTAGTCTATATCAGTGAGAATCCATTTGACATTAAGGTTGAATTTTTTTTTCCCCTAACAAATAATTTTTTAAATTATGCTAACAAAACATTAGAGGATATTGTTTAGTTAAAATTTTTTATGATTTGAACCTGTGAAATTCACTCTAAAAAATAAAATTATAATTAATAACGTTTAATCAATATTTTTAATATGGTCCTTTTTTTAACAACAATTCAACATGTTGTTCCATATTTAGCAAAACAAGATTTAACGATTCAACAGGTGGTACTGGAATTGTCTTTGGTGCTGCGAAATGCTAATTAGAACCAAATTACCAGAAATGTATATATATATATATATATATATATATATATATATATATATATATATATATATATATATTTAATATTATATAAATGAGTTATAGAGATATCTTTGAGCGGGAAGCCCAGTCTGGAGGTGTGGGGGGGCTTTACTAGTGGTTG
>CANXYC012619754.1:0-17096 GCA_948193065.1 Aleurites moluccanus
TAATATATGTAATTGGACATAACTCTTTATTCCCCGTGGCTTTGCTTTGTAATAATTTATGCTATATGTTTGTTGGAATTTGAATATATAAGAACTCATAAATAAATCATTTGATTTGCTAAAATAATTTTTTATTTTGCAAGGACAATGAGCCAGTTAATAGCCAATAATTATTATTGGTAGTCAATATTTAATAATTATTAACTGATAAATGTTAATCGTTTGATAAAAAGATTTAATAAATGATGTTTTTGATATGTAAAATAATCATGTGTATAATTAATTTTACATAAAAATATTTATATTATTTTCAATTTTAATATATCATAAAATATAAAGTGTATTAATTAAGAAAATTATACTTAATTTTTTATAAATATTTTTTATTTTTTAATAAAATGAAAATATAGTAATTATTTTAAATATTATAAATAACATTGTAATGATTATTTATTATTTTAAAAGAATTATAAGTAAATATATCCCATAAAAATTAATTTCAAAATAATTATTATTTTCATTAATAATTATTTTTTATAAGGATAATATAGTAAAATTATAAAATTAGTTATCAGAGTTAGGATTATTAGTAATTATTTGCACTATAATTGAATTGGGTTAGACCTGTAATTTTATTAGAGGCTATTAGGATAAATAAAGTTATTTTAATTTATTTAATTGTCATTTGGACATACTAAATCTATATGGTTATCAAAGTCTGTCATTTTTTTTCAATATGTGCAGAATGAAGAATTCCAGAGTGTTCTTTAATGTTCTCCAGTAATATAAACTACGTGTGCATATAATGGAACAATAGAATTAGTGGAACAATGGAATTATTGTAGCTATGGAATTAATGGAGCTAGTGGAGCAACTTAAGGAATAGTTTCTTAGTGGAGCTACTAGAAAAGTGGAATGAGGCAATTATCAAACAGATATTCTACAAATCTTATAAAAGTAAAAGCATAAACAACATAAAACTCCCTCTCTCTCTCTCTCTCACTCACTCCTATAGGAGAACTTAATATCTTTTAGCTCTCTAATTTTCAATACTTTCATACTCTCAAGCTTTAGTTTAGTAAAAGCTATTTGTAATTAAAGTTTACTAAAGCAATAAAATTCATTTTCTGCAAACTTTTAGTTATCTTAAGCTTTGTGGCATTTTGTCTAGCAAAATTAGCAGTGAAGTTAGGAACGTAAGGGCAGTGTGCATTTAATTCAGTTCAGGCACCTTATCACACGTGTCATGCCTGCCAATTCCAATATCTTTGACTAATGAAAAAACGATAAGTGTTACAATATGTTGGGATGAAACTGTAAATGCACATATCGTTAATAAGTTTAGTATGTGAATATAAAGTGTCAATCTTTTGAAAAATGAATTTGTGAAGAACCAATTATTAATTTCTTCTATTATTTAAAAATGATTTTAAATTTTCAGATTAGAATTTAACTAAAGCTAAATATATTTTTGAATTGAAATACTAAACAATGTTAATTAAAATCTAGGATTTAGATTTTATTAATTGAGTACCTATAACTTCTATATGTTTATCCTTAATTGAGTTAATTATTGGAGTTAATAACCAGGTTCTCTTATTCTATGTAAAATCCTCTCTCAATACAATTTATAAATATTTATGCTAACTTTAAATATATTCTCGTAATTTTAAGTAATTTCATATAAAATTATTAAATTTTTTGGTAAATTCTTTTAGTTGATCATAAAAGAGTGTCTTTATTTTTAAGAAATATATTCCTTAGGTATATTAATTCAATGAACTAATATTATCTATTAATTCAATAAACTAATATTATACTTTTACTCTAGTTACTTCATACAATACCTTAGATTAATGCAATTAATGGTCAGTCAACTACACTACTTTGAATTGTTGAATTAATAGATTAATCCCAATAATTTTTTCTAATTAATTCAAACAAAAATTATCTTTAGCAAACCCAAGAGATTACATTTAAACCTTAGAGAGAGAATTTAGCTACTCATGGAGAAAGATAGAAGATGAATACAAATAAACTCAAACAATTGAACAAAGATTAAATACTTTATTAAATTGAAATTTTTAAAGGTTTGGAAGAGTTTAAGAAATAAACTATTGATAACTTGAGCTCTTCCTCTCAAAATCACTTGAAACACAAAATACAACTTTTGAACTTGAAGAAAACTCTTGTTGATTTTCATAATACAAGATAATCTTCTTATATAAAGTTTGAATTAGGTGTTTAGGAAGGTTTATAAATTTAATTAGGAGTGCAGATCTCTCCAAAATCAACTTGGATCTTGAAAAGTTGAATTATAGAAGCTTGCCCCTTTTAAAAACCCAAAAATCGCGCATCAGCTCCCTTTAGATATGGCATGACCATACGTTGCACAACTGTGCAGGTCTTCATCTGGGATTTTTTGTGAGACACAAAGCTAGAAAATTCTGCACGACCGTACATGCCCAAAATCCTGAATTTTATGTTTTGCACAAGGAGGAAATTATTTGCATGACCGTGTACACCATCCTGCATAGTCTTGCAAGTTCAAATCCTTGATTTTTCGTCTTCCTTCTTCTTTCTTCCATTTTTGCACGATCTGGACTTCTTTCTTGCAAGGTTCTCTGTTGTTTTAGCTTTATTCATTTCATTCTTTAGGTTCAATTTGTTGACGACTTTACTTTATATGCTTCCAAGCTTCCAAATTTTTGAATTTAAGCTCGAATCGTCTTATTCCATACCAAAACTCATAAACACAAACTTTAGACAATATCGAGTAATTTATCTAATAAAAATGCATGAATAACCTAAACAATATAGCAATTTTCATTAAAAATATATTACACATTCGGTACTTATCACAATCCTCCACAAAAATGATACAAATTGTCTCAAACATATCAACTGCTCCATTGGCATACATATAAAAGCCCAATTACCAATGCAAATGTACACATCCAACAACATATGAAGTTAAAGGAAATCCAAATGTTCCACCTAATATAAACTTAAGGGGCATTAGGGAATACAAGAAAAGGAGAAATTCACCTATCAGATATAACTCTCCTCACTCATAAGAACTACCTTTACTTGGTATTCTACATTGCTAAGGAACTCAATTCTTGGCAGGAAATGAAGTGCCATTTTCATATGCAGTTCTTTAAAGCATAACCTAAAGTTTGCATTGTTGAGTTGTCTAGAATTACTTGGAGATGTGATAAAATAGTTTATATATTTATGGTCGTATTCAAAATTATATGGAATAGGTGAAAGATCTCCTTATCAAAGACTAACGCAGATTTTCGCCTAGTAGTACTAGATCTTTAGTACCTATCAAACTCTCTCCTAAAGATCTAGGCCTTGACTTGATAAGGTTTTTGTACCTGGCGGTCTTTCGCCTAGAGTTCATTAGGTCTTTTGATTCCTTGACTTGACAAAGTCTTTATGCCTTACAATCTTTCACCTAGAGTTCACTATTTAGGTATTTTTCCTCGACAAGGTCTTTTTGCATTATGGTATTTCACCTATAGTTTACTAGGTCTATTAGTGTCTTAGCTTAACAAGGTCTTTATGCCTCATGGTCTTTCGCTTAGACTTCACTAGGACTTTAGGTGTTACGCCATGGCAAGGACTTTATGTCTCATGGTCTTTCACCTAGAGTTTACTAGATCTTTAAGTGTCTTGCTTTGACAAGGACTTTGTACCTCGCAATCTTTCACTTAAAGTTTACTAGGTCTTTAGGTGTCTTTCCTTGACAAAGTCTTTTGGGCTCATATTCCTTTGGGAGCTTGACCCTTCTTAAATTCAAGCTTGCACTTCTAACAAAGAGATTAGAATCTTCTCCCTTAGAGGCTTCACTCTTGTTTTATCAAGCAAATTATTATCGCAAATTAAAGAAGGTCTTGTTGTTTTCTATAATATATTTTCAGATGCTTAATGTTTCAAGTATGGGGAACTTTCACACCTTCTAGAGTTATAAGCTTATAAGTTATTGGGCCTATCACTTTCACTTGGAATGGGACTTCCCATGTTTTTGCAAATTTTCTTGTTCCTTATCTCCTTCTTGTTTCTTCCAAGTACCTCATCATTAAGTCTCTTTCAATAAAGATTCTATTCTTGACTCTTTTTTTTTTTTTTTGAAGTAGCTTATTACTCTTTGCTTTTACGTGGATGCTTAAAAGCATGCTTTCTCTCAACTCCTCTACTAAGTCAAGATCCATCCTCCTAGCATGGTCATTCTCCTAATCTCCACAGTAATTGAATCTCCCAATTGGCAAACATATATCAAACAGAATGACTGCCTCAGTTCCATAGGTAGCTAAATAGGGTTTAGCCAATTGATTCCCTTGGAGTAGCCTAATATGTACAAAGTACATATTGTAAATCATCTGCCCAGTTGCTTTTGTAGCCATCTGGTCTCTTCTTCAAGTCCACAAGATAGTTCTATTAGTGACCTCAGCTTGCCCATTTGTCTGTGAGTGAGCTATAGAAAGAAATGTTGCTTGGTGTTGAGGCTGCTACAAAAAGTTCTAACTTTAGCATTATAAATTTAAATCACGATCATGGTTAGTTTCGTAGTTGCGGTCTTGTATAATAGTATTGAGGTCATCATGGCCATAACGTAACAGTAATGGTCTATCGTTACGCAATTTTTAAAAAAAAAATTATAAAATGAGAAATATTGACCCAAATCACTAAATATGAGAGATATAATTAATTAATAAGAATAATGTTCTATAAATAAAGTCTCAGCGTGATATAAATACGAGTTATAAATCATTATAACTTGTAATATAGTTCTCTAACTTATCCATTGAAATAATCATGTTTATTCAATGAGTTTCTAAATTTATTTTTTTAATGTATTTGAGGAGAATTATCAAATAACTACATAATATATATTATTTTGATCCATTTAATTCTCAATCATGAATTAAAAAAAATAAACATTATCGAATGGAGACTGTATTGAACATAAAGTAATTTCCAGTTTAATCTAGTAATATTTCATTAGACCATCATTATCTCCTCAAATATGGAAAAAATAAAACAACCATTTAGGTTATAAACCAATAAAATTATAAGCTCCAAGGACTAAGACAAAGACTTAAAAGGAAAGTTCATAAATATTATAGTAAGACCCAATCCATCCTCAACTAAATGAGATAGTATTGGTATATTAGACTATTAAGGCTCAGCCTATTATAACCCTTTTAATTTTACATTTTACAACTTAAAAACCCTAGCACTATATAAAATCCTAACCCATCTACTTCTCTTTATTTTTCATCGTCTCTAGTAAAGATTTTGTATACAACCCATCTCCTTCTCTTAGAGCACTTCTTTGTCTCTTAACTCTGAATTTCCCTTAGCTAAATTATAACAAAGAAAGGAAGAACTAGCTGGAGGAGAAATAGGAGATTTTTGCCTGGCTTCGTTGGTGCTCCCTGTGGCCACCATGGAGTTTATTTCTGCTGAAAAAAAAGTAAAAAGATGTCAGTAAGCCGTTACACCTGCCAATAATAGTCTTATCAGCCGTTACCGTTATATAACGAATGTTAAGCCATTTTTCCTTCATTTTTTCCCCGTTATTTAGCTGGCATATCAATAACAGACATGCAAATTTTTGTTACATATCGGTCATTACATTACGTAACAGTTGATATTTAAATCCATATTTAGCATTGTCAAACTGCTTGCCATTATCATTGATAAACTTATAAAGGACACCAAACTAGCATACTATGCTTTTTCACAATTGGTTGGGAAGTTATTATTTTGCTCAAGCCATCTACCTCGCCATTCTTCCCCATTAGAATTTCAATTAGGTGCAACTCAACATTTTGATCTTTCATTTTTTGAGGGAGAGCTTTAGCTTTGCTAAGGTATTGGGCCATGATCGTGTCTTTGGCTTTGCACTCTTCCTTCAACTATTTAATAATCAATTATGAGTCATTATGGACTTTCACACTCATCAATCAAAGGCATTCAGCTAGCTGAAACCTATGTATGAGTGCCTCATACTTTGCTACATTGTTAGTGGTGACAAACTCAATTCTCATAGAATACTCTAAAGATAAACCATCTGGCCCTTTCAATACTATAATTTTTCCACTTCTTTTAACGCTATAAACTCCACCCACACATAATTTCGACAGGACATTAATATTTAATGGAATGGGTTAAGAATTAGATATGTTTTCTTGTGAATCGGTCAAGCAAGTTTGGAGGGAGCTCCTCTAAGAAGGAGCATTCTAAAATGGTCTGCCAAATCCTATGTCTTGATGGTTGATTTAAGCTTGTATTCTAGCCCCGTACTGTCCCAATTCCACTTACCATAACAACATCATCCTAGATGTCTTTGGTGTATGCAACTCCTTACTCAAGGGTTGATCTATCACCATAACTCTTTGGTGTGCCATTTGAAGATCCAACGATCTTCAAAGAAGGATGATGGGTCTCTTTTGTGAGGGTATAGGCTTAGGATCGTCTTTTGAACCTACAAAATGAATAACTAGCATCAGAGTATCAAACCTGGACTTGGCAAGGCTCATCCAATGCTTAAGTCAGTGGCTTGATCCTTTAGGATTCTCAAAGAAGTGATCAATCTTGAGCGACAGTTTTTAATGAGAGAAAGATGTGAGAAGTTGCATAGAGAATTTAACCTTATTTATAGTTGAGTTTGTCAATTTATACTCATAATCATGACTCGTTGGATTAATTTGGAGGACACATTCCCTTATTATAGAGGTGAGTGAGGCCAAATATTGCTAGAAGGAACTGACCAGTAGCTGGGACTATCAGGGTCCTTCTAAAAAGCTAATTGTTATATGAAAAGAGCATTGTCACTGCCATACTATATGTTCTTGTGGGTTGTAACATGATAAACAATACTTTTTTACTTATCAGAATTAGGCAATTTTCCTATCTTGGCATGCCAATATCTGACATATTCTGAGTTTTGAGTGTTGATAACTGTAATACCCAAGGTATTAGACTGCATATTGATTGACATTTTTAGGTATTTTAAGTGTTTTCATAGACAATTTTCATTGATTGATGGCATTGAGTGATTGTTATGAACAGTTTAGGCTTAGTTCTTGGTTGTTTGAGCCTTATATACGGTTGTTTAGATCTTTATAATCTTAAAGATTGGATTTGTGATGATTTGAATGAACTTGACAGGTTGAATTCTTAAGGAGGATGTCTCAAGAATTGGGCATTAACTTTATAGAACGACCATTAATTTTCTCTTTGTTTGAATTTAAGAAATTGAGCTTTTGGTTCATAACGAGCGTCACACTAATTGTAATGGTCGTTATACATGCATTACAATTGTTACTATTTGTAACAAGCTTAAAATTCCTTTTTTCTAAAATTTGCTAAATTTAGCCAAAATTGTGATTTTTAATACACTTCTTATAACGGGCGTTACATTTCATGGTCTCTAAATAGACACCTCATTTTTATATTTTTCTCACTTGCACCAAAATTCCCTTTCCCTTCTCATTTCTTCATATTTCTAAACCTAACTAAGCAATCCACTTTTTTGTCACATAATATTAATATTTCACAAAAAATATTTATGGAATACTCCAAACAAGTCTTCAAATCCTTTTAGAAGTCTTTTCCTTCAAGGAATTTCATTTCTAAGATTTTGAGGTAAAGTTCTTGATCCTTACATATAAGTTTGATTTAAGTTATGACATGGTAAAACAAGTTGTTTAAGGGCTATAGGTTAACATTTATGAGTATTAATTACTAGTAAGTATGGTTACAATGGGAGTTAAAAGCATTGATGGTCATTATATGAATAGTGTCATGAATAATAACTTTTCTCCATAACTTCCATCTACCTTATTTTAATGGTTAAATTGGAGTTAGATATCATCTAATTGAACCTTAAAGGCATAGAATCACAAGAATTTCATTTTTATCATTATGGATATAGAAACCCTAATTTGACCCAAATTGGGGATTTATGTCTAGGCTTAGAGAACCAAAGGAGCTAAGAAGTTGTTTGCTTAGTTATGGTGATTTGAGCTTCCTTGGAGGCTATTGGCATATAAAGGTAAGTATGAAATATCTTGATAAACATTATTTACATCATTGTTGCCCTTAATCATATATTATCTTAAATTCTATTAATATTATTGATTAGCCTAATGATATTATGCATCTTTTCTTAAATTAAATCTGTATTGACCCCCCTTTTTCCTTCTTAATCCTTGTTTATTGTTGGAAGTTAAATCCTTTGTTCTTAAACTAAACACTTTGCATCTTCTTAATAATTCCTTATTAGTCTACTATTTCGTGGAGCCATATATTATTGATAATAGATATTGTTATTGAAGGGCCTTCAGGTCTTATTTCATTTATTCTACTTATTGAATTGTGATTGAACCCTTATTATTGATGCGATAGAATGTCTTCCCAATGAGGGATAAATCATTGGATTGTATTCACCAGTAACTCAACTAATAGAGTATGAAATTTCAGTGACTTCACTTAGGAGAGTTCTATCGTGCCTTAGATGTATATTCTGATCAAGCATACATATATTAATATAGGAGTATTGCTACATTTATGGATCATTATAATATTAATTGTTTTGTCACTTCACATTGATTGGTATTATTTCCTCTAGATACACCTTTATATTTGTTCATTAACCTTATTGTTATAAATTTTTCATTGTATATGTATATTTATTTCATCCATTAACATCCATCGTGAATCCCAAAGCATTAATATATTCCATACTTGATGAGTTGAAAGCTCACTTCTCTTCTTATGTGATTTTTAGGTGCTAGAAAGTAGGCTGATAGGATTGATCAAGCTTCTTGAGTTCTCCATTCTTTTGATGAAGCTTTTATATATAGTTTTGATATATTTTGTAATGAACGTAATATTTTGAAAATGTTAAATTCTTAGATGCTTTGTAGATTGAGATGATACAAATATTGTATTATCATTTAGGTCTTTATTGTTCTTTCCCTTGTTCCCCATAGATGATGGTTACTTTTGCTTTTGATCGATAGGGAACAAGTGGAAATGTATGGATTAAATGAAATGGAACAGATTTATATGGAAAAAATTGAATATTATAGATATTGATTATTGATCTAGGCTTTACATCGGGTTTTACAGGTTTACAGTGACCTTATACCTACCTTTGCTTTTAGACCATCACGCCATTAGAGTTAGGGGTGACAAAAATGCTATCAGAGATATAGGTTTAAGTCCATAGATTAATAGACAAATAGATAGATATGCAAGTGTGAACACTGATTTTTTACACCCTCGGACTTGTACCAAGCCGAACGGCACAAACCGGAACCAAACCCGCACACGGACGGACTCAGAACGGCCTTGGAACAAAGTCAGATCAGAGCTGCCACCCTCTAGGCATGGCATTGCCGCCCTGAGGGTGGCAGCATGGCTCTTTGCGACTGCTGCAGCCCTCCTTCAGCTCCTATACTGCCAAGACCCCCCCCCCGACCGCACCGCCGCCCCCCTCCGGAGGCACCAGCTCCTCTTGCCAGCGGCAGCTCCATTCCAAACCTGTTTTTTCCGAATCTCACATTGAAAAATGATGGGATTTCACCCTCTAAACTTCTACTATAAATATAGAGCCTCATCAACCTTGTTCCAGGCCTCGAAGTCTCTGAAGTTGATTATTCCTTCTTAGATTTCATATCTTCTCCCTCCAATACCTATTTTTCTTACTTTCTTTAGCTCTCCTGGAATTTAAAAAATTACTATTCAAGGTGTGTGGATCTCATCTTGTTTAGTTCTCCTTGAGCTAAGGACACAATCCGAGGCATGTGGAGCCTCAAAATCATTTTCTAAGTAAAGTCACTTTGTCGATTTACTTTCTTAAAAGCTAAGAAGACATTTTGACCCATTTTCTCTGCGTCATCCGATCCAAGGTGAAACTCCAATCCGGAAGAGCACTCCGTCTGCCAACACCCCTAAAAGCTAGGGCAAGGGTATAAACTCTCAACTCACTTTCTTTAGTTTGATAAAGATTCAAAATAAAGAATAAAAAACATGATAAATTGTGTATAAAATCAAACCTCCTTCATGAAAAGGAAGAACTGAGTGGGTTTTGATTCTCATTCAATAGGATACGCAGGCAAGCTGTATAAAAGTTTCAAATCCAAAAAAGACAAAAAAACCATCTCTTTTTCTTTGATTATTTGCTTTATTTTATTTGTTGAATGTATTCTTTGGGGAATGTGTGATCAACCTAGAACCCATAAGGGCTAGAGTTGATATCCCCTATTTTGAGATTTTGAGGTGTAATAATTTACTTTTATCGCTTTCTTTTGATTGTTTTACTTGATTGCCTATATTTCAATTGTTCATCTGTTTATTTACTTGCTCATGTATCTTATATCTCATTCTTTAATTGTTCATGAAAATTATTTTAAATCAAGATTAAAATTAAAATTCAAGTTCAACCGAAAACCTAGTCCCCGAATCCTTTTTGGTTTCAAAGACTAGTGCACTTTTTTCCTTTGGGATAAAATTAGAGTCAAAATGGGTTTTTATCTTAAATTTTTCGAATAAAAATAACTTAAGATGGCGACTTTAAAATCAAAATCATTTTCAAATAAAAGGCGCTAAGGTCATCTCCTCCGTGAGAAATTGTCCCAAATGAGCATTCCGATCCCATTTAAAGTGGACCCGGACGTGGTGCTCGGGCGAGGCCTCACAGTTGGCAACTCCACTGAGGATAAACTTTTTCAAAAGTTAAAGAGGACTACCAATTGGTTGAAAATATTTTCAAAAGTGACTTTTCACTTGTATTTTCGTTTAACTTTGATTTTCATGCATCACTACATCGCCAGTTACGAAATTCAAACTTTGGATAGCGAGTAGCATTGATTCGACAACTCTCTTTTAGTATGTTGGGAGATAGCGAAAGCATCCACCCCACGACGAATCTTCAAATCCTTTTTGAAGTGTAACGAGCAGTCATACTGTTAGACCCACGCAAAACTCATTGTTTCACATGTGGTTAGGTATATCACTGCTCTAGTGTGACGGGTACCCTTTAAACCAAACCACCTAGCCTTTATGTAAATGAACATTAGACCTTGGACCTTAGGGCCCATGAACCATAATAATGTTAAGCTGTCATCATGAACCAATTTTCTTCATACACATGCATACATGCATTCATGATTCATAAAGCATGCATTCCATTTTTAATGAGTCTAGGTTGTACCTTGAACCAGTTGAGAGTCAACCCAAATGGACCCAAGGCCCATTAGCCTCAAACACTTCTCACCCAAATGGAACCAAGTCCCATTAGCCTCAAACACCTCTAACCCAAATGGAACCAAGTCCCATTAGTCTCAAACACCTCTCACTCAAATGAACCCAAGGCCCATTAGCCTTAAACACTATCACCACTACCTAAAGACCAAAACCATTTGATAACATTATCTCTCCAAAGCCCAAACCCAGTTGGCGCCAAGATCTCTCTAAGCCCAAATCCAGTTGACACTAAGATCTCTCCAAGCCCAAAACCATTTGGCACCAAGATCTCTCCAAGCCCAAAACCATTTGGCAATATTATCTCTCCAAAGCCCAAACCCAGTTGGTACCAAAATCTCTCCAAATCCCAAATCCAGTTGGCACCAAGATCTCTCCAAGCCTAATTACCCTTTGACCTTTGTGCTTTAGAGTAAAGCATAAAATCCTAAAATCCAAATAATTTTGGCCCACCTTTCTTTAGGAATCAATGTCCTAGGAATTTGCAATGCATAACTTTTCCCTATAAACCTAGAACAGAGTTAGGTGTCCTTTTTCTCATAAATCTACAATAGAGTTAGGTGTCCTTTTTCCCTATAAACCTAGAATAGAGTAGGTGTCCTTTTCCTTATAAACCTAGAATAGAGTTAGATGTCATTTTCTTTATAAACCTAGAACAGAGCTAGGTATCATTTTTCCTATAAAACTAGAACAGAGTTAGGTGTCTTTTTCCCTATAAACCTAGAATAGAGT
The DNA here is from genome assembly GCA_948193065.1 of Aleurites moluccanus. Taxonomy (NCBI): domain Eukaryota; kingdom Viridiplantae; phylum Streptophyta; class Magnoliopsida; order Malpighiales; family Euphorbiaceae; genus Aleurites; species Aleurites moluccanus. Next base: position 12,019 of record CANXYC012619754.1, read on the forward strand.
TAGGTGTCCTTTTTCCTATAAACTTAGAACAGAGTTAGGTGTACTTTTCCTTATAAACCTAGAACAGAGTTAGGTGTCCTTTTCCCTATAAACCTATAACAGAGTTAGGTTTTTCTTTCCCCTAAAACCTAGAATAGAGTTAGGATTTCTCTTCCATGCACTGATCCCTTTCCTTATCTTTAAAAGGTACTAATGGCCAATCTAACCAATATGGATGCCATGGACACACTTCTCACCACCCTCATCAAAAGGCAAGAGGAAAATTTTGAAGCCATGCTCAATTCCACCCTTAGTGCTCAACAAGCTGACTTTTCCAAAGCCCTGACCGCTCAACAAACCAGATTCCATAATGCACTGACCTATATGACCAAAGCCTTGAATTCCCAGATTGATGACATAAAATCCATGAATCAAACCAAGCCCAAATCAATTGATCCAAGCTCTTCAAGTACACCTCAAGTTAACCTGACCAACACCAACCCTTCCTTTTCCTTGAATCCTTTTCAAGGTAAGAAAACCTTCACCCAGTCACTCATGGAAAAGTCTTTGAAACACAATACTGTTGTGTTAGAACAAGGCCACATAATGGAGAAAAGTTACAAGTAGAATAACACATTCACTTCCATTACTTAAGGAAATTCACAGATTTGGGTATGCCCGTGAGCTTCGAATCCAAGATCTCATTGACATTGGAGATATCCTTCCCTGTAATATCTATCATTTTTTTTGGGCTATTTAATTAATTGTATGTTTGTTGCATTTAATTAATTGAAGATATAAATGTTTGAGGAAATCCAAAAAAAAATTATTGCAGGGTAGTTTTGTGAGGCTGATTTCTTAGTTTTAAAGGAATAATTTGTTAAAGTGTAAAATATAAAAGTTTTAGTGTATATCTCATCTTTAATTCTGTAAAATGGTTCTATAAAATTCTGTGTCTATGAAGAGTTATGTCTCCTTGATCAGAACTTGTCTGGTTCATTAATTTCTGTAGGAATCTGAGAATGTTTGAATTTTATGGGAATGATTGATGTTGCTTAAGCCAAAAGTGTAAACATGAGAAATTTTCCTTTATGTGTTGTGTTATTGGATATAAAATTTCAGGAGATTTGGATAAGTATAACTCAGTGGAGAGTGGAATTACTCAGGTCTGTTCGGATAAATTTTGGGCAATAAGTCAGGGTGAACTTTAGAGAGTCACCATAGTCTGTGTAGTTATCTTTGTGATTTGAATTTTGGATATGTTGGACCCCTGAATGTCTATTTCAAGTGACAAAAAGAATTAGGAAGTTTGGATAATAGTAGCTCATTTGTGAGCTGATTAAATATGAGTTGTCGAAAAAGGGTTTCGGCTCGACAAAGACTGGTATTTGCGAGCCGGCAAAATGCGAGGTGGCATTTGTGAGCCGACAATGCGAGCTAGCAAAGTGGCGAGGTGAGATTGCCGAAGTAGAGTTAGGCAAAGAGGAATTTGGCGAAGAGGTATATGCGAAGTGGCATATGCGAAGAGGAATTTGGCGAATAGGAATATGCGAGGTGGCATTATGCGAAGAGGCATTGCCGAGGTGGCATATGCGAAGAGGGAGATAGGCGAGGCGAGTTTGGCGAAGAGGCATTGCTGAGGTGGCATATGCGAAGAGGGAGATAGGCGAAGAGAGTTAGCGAAGAGGCATTACCGAGGTGGCATATGCGAGGCAGCATATGCGAAGAGGAGTTTGCGATGAGAGTTTGGCGAGGCAGCATATGCAAGGTGGAATATACGAAGTGGGATTAGCGAAGTGATTTATTCGAACTGGCATTGCCGGAGCAGATTGGCGAAGTGAGAATTATGAGCTGGCTTATGCGAGGTGGCATTGCTGAGGCGGCATTGCTGAGGCGGGTTGGCGAAGCGAGCTGGCGAGCGGAATTTTGGGGCAATAGCCTATTTAACCAATGCTCAGTAGCGATTTTCTTTCTTCTTCTCTTCGTTCTTCTTTAGTTCTTCTCATATTAATTCCATTTATGTTCTAATGTATTAATACTCAAAATTCATGCATTAAATCTCTAGATTATCATATTTTAAGGCATCAATCGTCAGTTTCAAGCAGATTTTCTCAAGAAATTCAGTTTTGAAGAAATAAGGTAAAATTTCTTCAAATTAAAGTCTAGTAGTTAGAATAGTTAATTATGGGTATATAAAATTTATTACAAGCATTTTGAAGCTATTAATGGTAATTAATGTTGGAGAAATCAGAATTTATGGACTGTTATGAATAGTAATATGAACAGTAAATTCGAAATAAATTTCAGATTTTCTTTAAGAGATGAATTAAATTGATGTTAGGAATCAAAAATAGAAACTCTAAGATGGTTAAATGTTAAGAAATCATATTGAGTATTATTGATTAAGGAAAACCCTAATTTTGAACATTTGGGAAAAATTTCTTAGGAGGAGAAAATCAAGGAAATTGAGGAGTTATTGTTGAGCAAACTATTAAAGGAAATTCAATGATAAATTTGTGTAGAGGTAAGTATGAACATTGCATTTCCTTATTGCTTCTTTGAAATGATATGTCCAAGCATTCTTGATGTTCACCCATATGATTCTCATAAACATGATATTATATTATGCACCTATTATTTGAAATCCCTATGACGTTCTCAAACAATTAATGAATTATTCCATGTAATTACATTATATGAATGCAAATAGCTTGGTCATTCTTCCTTGGACCAAGTTCATATGAAACCATTTGCTATCTTGACTGAGTTTATATTATATATTGATGGTCTTGTGACCAATATATTTCTTGTGATATTGATACCATATGACCCTATGGATAGAACGCTCTTCCCAATGAGAGTAAATTCATTGGTCCATTGTGCACTTTGGGAACCTAGCTGATAGGGTCTTTATCAGTGTTCCACCTAGAGGGGACTATGAGCTCTAGGCGTATGCCTGGCCAAGCATGTGTTTGCGATAAGGTAGTAAGGACTACTGATGCGCTCTGTTGTGATAGGTAGCATGGCTACTGATGCACTCTGTAGTTCTACCATGTTACTTGACAGTGCTATTCGATTGTGAGCACTTTTGTTCTTGTAAGCCTAACCACATGATGATTCTTACCCATGTACTTGGAATTGATCTTTCCTTTGGATTAATATATATGTATAAATATTTCTTTCATATTGCATGTTCATATCTTACTGAGTTGAAGGCTCACTCATCTTCTGTGGATTTCAGGTGATAGTATAGCTCGTGAGGGAGCTAGTAGAGAAAATCAAGCTTCTTGATTTATTCCTCCAAGAAGCCTCCATTGTAATCATTATATTTATTTATATTTATTATATGGTATTATGGTATTATATATATTGGGAGTATACTCTAGAGCTCCGTAGTTAGTTATTAAAGAGGACACTATTTTGATGTATAAATTATTACCTTTTGGGTTACCTTTGTTCCTTAGTGATGTGGGATACATATTTTGATCAGTAAGGAACAAGAGGAAATTATGAAATGATAAAAATAAAGATATGAATTATGCTTATATGGATCATAGAAATGACTATTGAATGATATCTATATTTGATATGAATGTGTATGAGATCCAGGATATGAGAGTTCTACGGGTTTATTGTGGCCTTAAGCTTACCCTTGCCCTAGGACCGTCGCACCACTGGAGTCGGGGTGTAACATTCCCCTTGGTTTGATATATGATGCCCCCATTTACCTTCAAACCGTCATCAATCCCGTCAGGTCTGAAGATTCAGATTATGAGAAAAGTAAGTGGAAATAGACCCCACCTCATCAACCAACCAAAGCCAAAATTAGCATAGTTTATGATGGAATTGAAGCCCAGTTAATCTGACCTGTCTGAGATTGAATTCAAACCAGAGTCTAAGTCCAAGTATGAGTCTAAGTTGAGTCATCAGTCAAGTCAAAGTCTAAATCTGAGTCATAGTTAGAGTCTTTTGAGTCGCGTTTCTTCTCATTTCCTTTTTCGAGCCTGTAATCGATTTTTTTGGTCTTTCCTACAATTTTGATGTAACCATGGATGATGGTATTCTTTTTCATAATAAAAGTTTGAATTCTTCTTATATCTTCATTTTCATTTTTAATTGTTTTATCCAATTTGAGTATATGTGAAAAAAATGATGAAAAAAAATGTAAAAAGAAAAAAAGAAAAAGAAAGTAAAAAGGTAAAAAAGTAAAAAAAAAAAAAAAAAGAAAAGAAAAAAAAGGAAAAAACCCGAATCAATTAACTTTGGCACATATAATGAACTGAAAATTGCATACATCGCATCATCATTTTGCAAGGCTTCTTTATTCAAAACAGTTTAGAAATTCTTAGATGGCTTTGCCTAAGGATTGGAGCATATGACAAGTATTGATTTCGACCTTAAGAATGTGAAGCCTGTAAAACAAAAGTTACGGAAGATGAAGGCAAAGTGGTCTCTCAAGATCAAAGAGGAAGTTGGCAGGTTATTGAAGAGCAGCTTCATTGAACCTATCACTTACCTTTCATAGCTAGCTAACATATTGCATGTGCCCAAGAAGGATGGGAAAGTAAGAATATGTGTGGATTACAGGGATATGAACAAAGCCTGTCCAAAAGATGTCTCCACGGTGTGGTAGGGGACGAGGTCGAGGCCATCCTAGGCGAGTTCTACCTTCTGAAGAGGGTTCTATGGGTGGAAATGAAGGAGATGAGGTTCCTCCTATGCCACCAGTGGATGTGGCTCATATGGCTCAGCAATTAGATCAACTACAATGGAATTATGCAATGATAGCTGAGTTCATTACTCAGCAAAGGCAGCAACAGGTACCTCCAGTTCAGGTTTCAGAAATCCCTGTTCCTCCAGTAGTTCCACCACTTGTAGTGTGTCAAGAGGAAGAGGTGTAATTTGAGAGGTTTCTAAAGCTTAAGCCCTCATAATATAAAGGGAAAATGGATCCTATAGATTTCCTAGAGGAAATTGAAGAGAAAGTACAGATTCTACAGATTTCTAACAGAAGGGCTATAGAATTTATGGGGTATTTAATGAAGGATGAGGCCAAGGATTGGTTCAAGAGAAGCATTTCTGGCATGCTTCGAGAAAAT
>CANXYC012619923.1:0-19098 GCA_948193065.1 Aleurites moluccanus
CAATGCCACATCTTTAAGCGTTATGGTCATTTCTCCAACCCTCAAGTGAAATGTGTTTGTTTCTTTCCTCCATCTCTCAATAAGAGCAGATATCAGTGGATTGTCTAGACTAATAGAAGGAAGCCTTCTTAAATATCCAAACCCAGCCTTCTCAACCAACTCAATCTGTTGTTGTGTAAGCCTCCATTCACCGAGCTTTGACGTGTGTTCATGACATCTAAGTACGCCACGCTCCTATAACATGGTATGATGAAATCATAAATGATGATATTAGAGAAAATGGAGGAAATAATTTTTAAAAATAAACTGTACCTGCCCATCCCATATTGCTGAGGACACATGGTTCTCTTGATCATAAAGTACAGAAGGATCAATTGGCCCAGGATTGGTTGCATTCTGGTCCATTAGTGATATAGCACCATCAGCTGTTCCAGAACTGGTTGCAACAGTATCCATGACTGCTACTAAATGGAAATCTCCAAAAACAAGTGACAAAATTAGTTCTAATCTTATGATGTACAAGGAATATTTTATTATGTGGGCATTTATATTTACATCAAAACATAATTATAACCTTTCAAATTATTTTTTATCAGGCTCCAAAAGGTAAATTATAATTCTAAAATGAGTTCAGGAAACACCCACACAGTTGCTTGATTTGAAACTGAACCTAATGAAATAAAACAAGAAAAAACATCCAAGATCTGTATCTCTACTTTCCTATATTATAGAGAGCAGAAACAAAAGGAAAAGTCCTAAATATCTTTTATTTAACTCAGAACAGCACCTCCAAAATTAGAAGAAAATGGTCCAAAATGGCTGAGTTTGCTCCCAACCTGTCCCTTAAATCCTTGGGAACTAAAGGGGACCTAAAAACTTCTTATGTAAACCTTATTGCTAAACGTTTCCTCTTAAACTATTTAGTGTAGTTTGGTAGAATGTAATTGAATGTAGCGGAATGAAATCAAATATAAATTCAATGGAACAATGAACTACAAATTTATTTCATCATATTATGTTTCAACAAGATCTACCAAACATGCACTTAATTCTTGAAATTTACAAGGGAAATCACTTAAGAATTGATATTTGCCTATTTGCATAAGCGCTTTCACACATGGATATTTTGATTCAGCTGATAGTTACTAAGGTTTGTAAAAAATCCATCATCTATCTTTCAATGGCTCATCAAAAAATTACACCAGTAACTAAAATAATTTCTTGGTTCATCTCCATTTTTCTCATAAAAAAATCCCTAAAAAATAATCACAAACTGTATATTACTTTCTTCGCCTACAGTGTTGAAATTCTGAAGCTTGAAAAATAATTAACATTTATCTTCAATTAAGTTTGCAGAAAAATGCCTTTCCAAATAAAATTGTTGCAGGAAAAACAATCTAGATCCAGATTACAATTTGCAGTAGTTCAAAAAAGAATATTACATCATAAAATTGTATTTTTTTTAAACAAGATTTTCAGTGGGAAAAAAAAAAAAAGAAAGAAAAAAACAGACCTATAAGTTAGAATCCAAAACAATCAACATTGTTTAACAGCAGATGTAGTTGAAGTTAAACACAAGAATTACCAAAAGTTTGGCCACATCTAAAGCACAATTTCAGGATTGGATAAAAAAAATCCAAAAAAATTGGAAGGTCCATAAAACAATATAGATACTAAAGGCACCGAAAGTGTTTGTGCCCGTTTGGCACAGCTTATGGAGAGTAAAAAGCAGCTTTTTAAGGTGAGAAGCTGATTTTAGCTCAGTTTCTAGTGTTTGATAAATATCAAAATTAATAAAAGTAATTATGTAGATAGCTAAAATTCAGTTTTTTGGATAAGTTAGAAATTGGAGTTTTTCAGGAAAGCTGAATTTTAGATTAAACGCGTAGCTAATTTTAAAAAATTAATAGACAAAAATACCCTTATAAGTTTATAAGCAGTTTTTAAATTGTATTTTACCAAACACAAACATATAGCTAATTACTTTTAGAAATATCACTTTTAGAAAAATAACTTTTCTCTATAAGAAAAGTTATTTTCATAAGCTGTGCCAAACTGGGTCTTTGTCATATATGATGCTCAATCTCATTAATTGTGGTCATTACAGTTTTCCAAAACATATCTGTTAATTTCATTCCATTTTGCTAAAAATCTTTGCCGCTCTGACCTCTTCAGCATAAAACATCTAGGTTAAATCCAACTGAGATGAATTATAAAATATTTTGACACATATTTATATATTTGCTTAACTTCAAATTAGTGAATTGAACACTTTTAAAGAATGCCATATAGCACAAACCTCAATTAATCATATTTATAATTCATCAAAATTTCCTTAAATTTTGTCAATTTAGTTGATTAATATATTTATTTAGTTAATAATAATTGAGATAATTATACCTGGTCAATTTAAATTTTTTTTTTTTACCTAATATAACATGCTAAAAAGAAAAACTTTTTAGGTGATCTTCAAAACTATTGTGTGTGTGTGTGTGTGTGTGTGTGTGTGTATAGTTTTTTAATTTTCTATTGTGTGTGTGTGTATATATATATATATATATAATTTTTTAATTTTCCTGGAAAATTTTTGTCAGCACTGTTTCGGATACCTTATTGTTGCAGATTATTATGTTGTTTGATTTTCGATGGTAAATTTTGAATGGATTTGCAGTAATTTCTATATTCTCTTAATTTCCCCCAAATTTCATTATATGAGTAAATAAATAACATAGTGTCTTAAAAAAAATCTGAAAACCCCAGTTTTGATTTGGTAGATTACAAAATATAAAATAAATTCAAAATATTTAATTTTCGTTCCTTTCATTTTCCTCCAGTTTCTAAGAAACCAAACACAGACATGAAAGTAAACTAACGATAAGAGAATCGAAACTAGAATCAAAAAGGTAAGCAAAAGAGAGAGGATTAACTAACCTCAGAACAGAGAAAAGATAGAGCAATCAGCAAAACGACGACTCGCATTCCCCAGCCGTGCAACCAGAGACCTGAGATCTGGATAACCCTAAAACGACCATGTCGTACATCTGCGAGTACCAAATTATATAGAATGTATTTTTTAGAAATTGCAAAAGAACCCTTAAGTTTGGCGTAATAAACCTTATAGCACTTCATATTTTTCAAATCAAATATTTTGACCCAGAAAATTATTAAATTCATACTTGAATCCCTTATTTAATTAGAGGTGACAATAGAATCGGATCGAGTCATCTTTTTACACATAGGTTTGATTCATATCACTACGGATTCTGTTTAAGTTTCAGGTGAATCATTTCATTAATAACCAAAAAAAATTTCGAGTCAAATAGAATCATCATAAATTTTTTATGCAAGTAAATTATCAATATATAAAATATTTTAAAATTTAACAATAAAAATAAATATTATAATTTTAAAATATCAAATATACAATTTAAGTAAAATAAATATAAAATGTTTTAAATTTATTATCATATATAAAATATTATGGCATAATATATAAATATTTTTTTAATGTCTATATGTATAATAATAAAATAATTCAACTGAATATGTTTAATATATTATAATATCAATATATTTCTTTATTATAACAAGTAATTTAAAAAATTTATCTTTAAATTTTGAGATGATAATATTATAAAATAAAAATAATAATTCAATTTAATTTTAATCTTCAAATTAAGTAAGTCAGCTAGTTAAATAAATCTTAAAAATGTAATATATATAATGATATTAATTAAAATAAAATAAATTTGATATTTTATAAGTATCTTTTAATTTTTATTTGGGTTAATTAATATTTTTTTTTGTAAAATGATCCAATACAATAAGTCACTCTTGACCTTTTAAAAATATATTAACTCCCCCTGACGAATATCATAATATCATAATATATTACTAAACCATTCCGTTCAATTTTGTCATCAGTCAATCATACAATGATAATAAAAAGATAGAAATATCTTTACTTTTTATTTTTAATTAATTATATTCTATTTTTACTTCAAAATTTTTTTTTAAGGTTAAAAAATTTATTTACATATTTTTGATAAATTTTAAAATAAAAAATAAATAAAAATATTTTTTAAAAATTATTTTTTATTTGTTATTTTTTATTTTTTATTTTAAAAAATAATTTAAGAAGAAATTAAATTATTTCTTCTTAAATTTTTTTATATAAATAAAAAATTTATTTTTTATTTTTTATTTGTTATTTTTTATTTTAAAAAATAATTTAAGAAGAAATTAAATTATTTCTTCTTAAATTTTTTAATATAAATAAAAAATTTATTTTCATATTTTTTATAAATTTAAAAATAAAAAGTAAAAAATATTTTTTAAAAATATATTTATTTTTAAATTTATCAAAAGTATGAAAATATATTTTTTAATTTAAAAAAAATTAAAGTAAAAATAGAATGTAATTAATTAAAATTAATGGGTAAGAGTATTTATATCTTTTTACTACTCTTATAGGGTTAACTATCAGTTGACTATCGGTAAAATTAAACAGAAGGATCTAGTAGTATATTATGACATTCGTCAGAAATAAATTAGTGTATTTTTGAAAGGTCAGAGGAACTAATGTATTGAGTCATTATATAGGGAAAAATAATAATTAACTCTTTTTATTTTTACAACAATTATAAAATAATCAATTATATATATATATATATATATATATATATATATATTAAGTAAACAATTAATATTAAAAAATTAATTGATTCAAAAATTAAAATTTGATTCAATTTCACATAACAATAAACTTGATATTAATTTTTTTTTATCCATCCATATAATTTTGGGTATAAATTGACTCGCTTGGATTGAAAAATGATTTATTTTATTTGGTTAATTATGATTTGATTCAGATTAACCCTTAAATTTAGATCGGATCAAATTCGAGTTGTTTTAAATTTTAATTGAACTCCGGTTGAGTTTTAACTTTTTTTTTTTTTTTTAACAAATGAGTCAAATTTTCAGATTGAATAAAAAAAATTGTCATCTCTGCTTATTTTAAAAGACAAATGAAAAGCCATCTCATGAAAATTGTTTATACAATAAAATTAATTTAAAAATAGGGTGGTAAAACTATAAAATTCCCAATTTTTGGATTTGTGAAGCAGATATAAAATTGCAAAACCTTATATAAAATAAGCTACAAATTGTATCATTACTTGTTTTATCCGCTCTTAATTTAAATTTTAGTTGGAAAATAATTTACTAATATCTATATATGAACTAAATATTAGGCATTTATTTAATAGATTTTTAAATAATCACAACGCTATATTTGATTTAATTCTATTAATTAATTCATTTCATTTGCAAATAAATTTCTAAGAAATTAACAAGAGAAATCTATCATAAATAGTATCAAAGGGAATAAAAAGAGTTTAACTCTTGTCCGCTTAATAATTTTATAATATTTCTATATTATTAATTTGACTTTTAAATTAATATTTTTAAAATTTTAATTAATTCATTAAAATTAAATTTTTAGATAATGTCAAATATTAAAATTATTTAATTAATTTTTATCTTATAAATATAAAAGAGTAATAAAAATTTATTTAATTAAAAATATACTTTTATAAAAAAAAAATGTAATTAATTAATATTTTTTGAAACAAAAATTATTAGAAAATTTTAGAAAAAATTAACTTTTATTTTTTCTCTTATTAATTTTGTTCTCCAAATAGCCGTAGCAAAAGTTGAAGATATTATTTTTCTTATTTTCTCAATTTTTCTCAATTATTATTTAAAAAATAATTATACATTAAAAATTAAAAATAGAAGAGCTAATGAAGACGTTAAGGTCAAGTGCTTAAATTGTAACTTTGGAGTTTCTTTTAACTCATTAACATTTTATAATCTAAGAGAGCAAAAGAAGATGTCCAACAGAGTTAACAAAAATGTTAAAATTAAGTGGCTTTTAGAACGTGGCTTTTGAGTAGTGATGGTTAGATTTGATTGGTTAGTAGGATTATTATCAAATAAAATTAATATTTTTTATTAGAAAAATTTTCAAACTAAATCAAATTATTATTATAGTCAAATTATCGATTTTAATTCGATTTATTGGTTTTAAATTAAAGATTTTTTTTTTATAAATCACCATTATTTTATTATAAATTTAGAAAAAATATCGATAATAAAAAAAATTAAAAATAAATCAATATTATATAATTTAAAACTTGCCTATTTCATTAATTAATACCTTTAAAACTTATATTTTTTTTTCAAGCATTAAACTTTTTTTTATTTTTTTTAATTGATTTTCATGAATGATCATTTTTTTTAATTCTAAATTAATAGATTAAAAAATATGAGATTATATATAAAATAAAATTAAATATATATATATATATATATATATACTTCAATTTAATTCGGTTTAAAATAAAAAAAAAAAATATTCACATCACAAATCAAACCAAATTTTTAGTTTACTCTATTTTTTAAACTAAATTAAATAAATTATAAAACTATCGATTTCAATTTAATTTAATCAATTCAATTCGATTTAATCAATTCAATCGATTTACCTTTTACTCCTACTTTTGAGTTTTTGAATTCACATGATACATCATTTTTTTATGGATAATTGAATAAACTTTTCAGTATAATTATGAATTAAATATTTCAAAAATTATTAAAATTATGTTTGGACGTATTGATTAAGATTTAAAATAATTTTAAATCTCATATTTTAAATTTATAATTTGAAATCTATAAATTTATAAATTTCTTATTGTTTGAAGAGGGTAAAAAATTTGAAATTTAAAATTTAAAATTAAAAAAAAATAGAGATTTTAAGTTAAAAATAAAAATAATATATTTGAAATAACTAGATAAAAAAAAATTTAAAATATTAAATTTTTAAATGGTTAGATTTCATTAGAAATTTAGATTAAATCTAAATCTACTTAATCTTAATAATTTAAATAAAATATTTTATCCAAATCTAAATTTATAATTTAAATTATTATCTATAAACGAAAATTTACATCTAACATTATATAAATATTTAGAACTTTTAGGCAAATTCTAGCCATTTTATATTTGTTTTGTGTGAAGGTTTTATATTTGTTTATAATATATCTCATTTATAAGATTATTTTACATCCTTTTTTAATTACACAAAGTAATATTTAAATCTTTTCTTTTTTAAAACCTATTTGTTTTTGTTATTTATAAAATTAGAGCGTGCATTGTTATCAAAACATAAGTTATACTAAATTTTATTAATCCAAATTTTTTAATAATTATTTATTATTTTTTAATATGCAAAATAAATTTTAATATTCATATAATTTTCCAGTAAGATACGTATATAAAAATTTAAACTCGAAATCTTATATTTCTAAAATTAATTATAATATCATAACACTAAAAAAAAATTATTCATATTATTAAATAAAATGAATATCATTATATAAAAGAGGAAATTGTTGATTTTTTAATTATTAGACTTTTTTTTAAAAAAATAATTTAAAGTTTACCACATTTGTGGTAGAAAAAAAGAAAATTTTCTTGTCATTTATATTGCTAAACAAAGAGGTATCATAATTTGTCATTTTAAGCAGTTTAAAATTGCTAATTAATAGAACATAAAAAAATTAAATTGTTAAAAACCTGTTAAAGCAGAATCTCTATTAGGGTTATTCATTAAATCAGTAGAATTTAATTTTTTTTTTACAACATAAATCTATATACTTATATAAAACCTGAGTAAAAAATTGACTTAAAATTAAATATTTTATTAAATTATGTCAACAACTTTTATATCTCTTTTCTAGAATGTTTTTAAAATTTTTATTATTTTTCTTTTAGAGAAATAATAAACTTCATTAAGCAACAGGACAAAAGCCAGATGCCTCAGCGTACAACGAAGCCAACCTTGGTGAGGGATTGCCAACCCAATCCAAGGGGCAGGCGCTATTACAAAAATTTCTTGCAACCAAAACAGAAAAAATTCTTTGGTGAATTCATTCCGTAAAATTATAAATTATTAATAATAATTAAATATTATTAAATAATAATTATATAAAAAATTAATATAATAATTAATTATTTAAAATATAAAATATATAATAAAATTAATATAATGATATATTAAATTATTATTAATTAATTTACATGATAAATTAAATTCATTTAATTATAACTTCTATTTGCCATAATAAGTTTTTTCTTTTAAAAATTAAATAATATATTAAATTATTATTAATTAATTTATAATTATATATTGTGAGCTAAATTCACCCATTGATAACTTTTATTTGCCATAGCAAGCTTTTCCTTTTAGAAATTGGTTGCACCACAACCTCCGCATCTGCCTCAAGCAACACCATAGGAAGTCACAGTGATTTTGCCAAAAGAATTGCTGAAAGAATTCCATAAGCTTCAGCTTGGCCTGCTGTGATTTCTTTCTGACAAATAGCAGTCCCTTTGGAGATGTCAAATTTTTTAATATAAAAACTTTTTAAAACGATTATTAAAATATTAAAACTAATCATATAAATAATTAATTTTTTAATTAAATTTGGATCAATCATTATTAAAATAATTATAACGAATCATATGAATAATTAACATTTTATCATTTATATGCTTATTAATATTTTTATATATTTTTAACATAACATTATGTACAGGTTTTACACCATCCTCGTAAACATAAATGAATATTATAATTTTTTAATTGAATTCAAGTCAATTATTATTAAAATAATTAAAATTAATCATATGAGTAGTTAATATTTATTGCTTATATAATTAATATTTTTATACATTTTCAATAATAAAAGAGTCAAGATGCACTAGTAGTTGTTGCTGTAGGATCCGGTTCCAAACAATTAAAAACAAAACCATTCCTGGATTTTCATATTTGGCAACAACACAGTATAGCGAATTTTAGAATTTTTATTATTCCCTTTTTCAATTAAAATTTTTATTATTACAAAATATATTAACATATAAATATACAAAAAATATTTATAATTTAATATGCATAATACCTTATTAATATATAAAAAATTACAACTCTTGCAACATGTGGATCGACACCAACTATATTATTTTTATACGCAATAATAATTGAAACTATATGCAAGCGGATATAACTTTGCAGATTCTTTCCCCTTGCTAAAATTTGAAGCTTTTCCTGTACTCATATTACTGTAACTTAAACGGTTGATTTAATTATTGATAACAGTTATTAATTATTGTGGATAATTTTTAATTAATAGCTAATTATTATTAAGTGTTTAGAAAATTTATTATTAGATATTATGATTAATATATTTAATGGCTATTAAGAAAAAATATTAATATATTTTTTTATTTAAATATTATTTTTTATAAAATAATTTAATATATTTATTTAAATAAGTAAAAATTATTTAAAAACATTTTAAATTGAATTTTTTACAAATAACAATTATTTGACTTAACAAGTTAACACTAAAAATATATAACCAAAAACATATTCAATGAAATTATTGAAAAACCAAAAAAAAACAAAACTAATATGTCTAACACCCAGCTAGCTATCAGCCTAATAGAATGAAATTAACTCCAAAAACACCCACATTTAATAGTCTCGCATTTGTTACCATATTAAAATACAATTACGTCAAATGAAAAAGCAATTTTTTTTATTTTTTTTGTCAAATGACATCTTATGAAAATGATTGTCCATTTTCAAAATTGAAAAAAAAAAAAAAAAAAAAACTGCTTTCACAAACTGGTAAAATATAAGAAAAATTCACAAGATTTCTCCAGCACATCAAGCGGACAAGCATAATATTTACTAAACACTTCCTTTCCCGTGCTTGATTAAAGAAAATTAAAATTTTTGTTGGGACACTCAAAATGCGAAAAAGCAAACGAATCATAGAGAAAAATTTATTTAAAAAATATACCAAATTAATAGTAAGAGATGGTGCACAGAAATGGAAACAATACCTAAGGGCTCAGTTTATGAAAATTTTGACAAGCCAAATATATAAATTCAGTTAAAAATGAGACTAATAGTGGATTCAATTTTTCGATTTTATTTGCACACCACTATTATTTTCTTATTCAGTGTAATTATCATTAGTAAAATCAAATACGGTTTTAATATTGTAATTGATAGCAGAAAATAAAAAATATATATATATTTTTAAGCCAATAAACAATAGCTAATTGTTATTTGATTTTTGCAGTGTTGAAGTTGATTTTGGAAAAAGATTCGTCGTTGGTCCAGAACAATGTTGCTTCTATTTCTTTTTCACTTAAAAACTGTTATTTGCTAACGCCAAACTAGCTCTAAATGCTTGACATTAACCTTAAGGTCTGTTCATCAAACATTGAAATTATACGAGTCAATAAACAAGAAGACAATAAAATAATTAAAAACATAAGGTCAGATTTTACAAAGGCACCAATATCACGCCAGTATGGCTTTGCACCTACAACCAGCTTCCGACGAAAATTTAGAACAGAGATCAGATGCTCAAAATTCTTACAAACACTAAGTGTCTTGGGGAAAAAGGATTTGCTCAGAATATCACAAACTTACAATGGTAATTTTGTTGATACACACCAGCTCATCTCCAGCTGCCTTATGAAACAACTTGAACTTCGGCTGTAGAGGTAACTTGTGGCAAAGAATAATACAAGACTGGACATTCCAGTCAGGTGTACAAACTACGAGAACATTCGAAGGAAGTTGTTTGCATATGCCATTGGCTTGACATCAGGGTGAGGCTGCAAATTGAAAAAAAGGAAAAGAAAAATAACAATAAAAGTTGTATCAGTCCACATTCCACAAAATCACTTAATTTTCTGAAACCGAACCCACCCCCCTCTTATCCCAATAGAAGAAAAAGGAAAAAGAACAAAAGAATTTCTCAAGAGAAAAAACTGACCACTGCTGCAAATGTTACAATATTTGGCTTCAACTCGGGGGCTTCAAATCGAATAAAAGCACCCTTATTACCCATCTGAAAAGTGCAAAATACAAGAAACAATCAACACAAACAGTAACCATAGCCACATGCACTCTCAAGACAATTATAATGACTGGAATAAATGATAATCATACAGTTTACTTTCTAAACATAATCTAAAAATACAGAACTAATTAATATCAGTAATACTGGGATCTTTAACTCCCCAAAAGGAAAAGGAACCGAGGGACCATCAACAAAGCTACTTAATTATGAGATTAGCTGATACTTGACCCACTTAATCCGTTCTTGCAAGATTAGGTGCATAAAATTTTCAGAATTTTAATTTAAATAAGATTTCCTTGGTTTAATGGGTAACTAATTGCTACTGGCAGAATTTTGTCACATTGTAAATTGATAATTGAAAATAGAATCCAGCCATAAAAAAGTAAAAAAAACTGAGATTTTTCCTTTCCTTCAAGAATCCTACTTTTTCTCCAAGATAGCCAAAATGATATATTTCTCTCTAATGCATACACATGTTCTTAGAATGTTCTAGTCCACTCAGAAAGCAGGGCATGTTCTTAGAATGTTCTAGTCCACTCAGAAAGCAGGAGCCAATGGTGGACCATATCAGCAGTGCTTCCACAAAGTGTCTGTTAACCAACAAATTTTCCTATTTCATTGGTGATTGTCAGATTTGAAACTCATCAAAATAACCCCTGCAATCTTTCTTTTCCGTATGTTTGTCAAGCTTAAAACAATAATCCTGAAATTCTTGACAGTACCCCCCATTAGCGACATGAAACATGAATAGCTATTTGTTACTTGTACATTCATGCCAAGCTCAAACATAATTGGCTAATAGCTAATAAGGTTGAAAGCAAATTTCAATTGTAAAATTTGCATATCTAGTCCTAGCACAATTAGCTGAGTGTGTAAATATTTGATTACCTGATCACAATAATTTGGAGCAGAAAAAACAGTAATAAGTTTACCATCATGCTCGATCTCATAACCTTCATCCTTTACTTCGTGAGAACGCACGACTAAATCTGTCAGTTGTGTAATTGAGTAATGCATTAGGAGAGACCAATGAGAAACCAGGAAAACTACTGATGCTTGACAACAATTACCTAGATTATTATCCTGCAAAAATCTTTTTGTCACATCTCCACCGAAAGAGAGGCCTACACCCCGCTTGCTAGGACCTCTTCCTGGGAAAGGCTGTGGATCACTCCATAGCAATTCACACATCAATCCTGACAAAAATTAAATGAAATATAAGAAATAATGCATATACATTACAAGATCTAACCATAAAATAAAACTTTAACAAGTCAATAAGAAAATGGTTGTATATTCCTAACATATTCATTATATGCTGGCATAGCATGTAATGGATAGATTAAAATAAATATGAGGGGCTCTTGAAGTTAAAATAACACAAACTAGCAGTTAAAACAGTAAACCATATCATTCCAAAGAATATTTTCCATTGTTACTGCAGTAATTCCAGGATAATTAATACAACCCAACCACATTCTCTCAACAAAGATATATTTTCCACTGGAAAAGAAGAAATGTTCTTGGCAATTAAAAATGCAAACTTTACCACAGCGAATATGGAATAAAATAGGGAAATACTTAAAATTCACATCTTCAGTTTTTATACTTAAAATTCTACATCTTCAGTTTTCCTCTGCCACATATACCGAAAGTTCCAAGACAACACAAAGAAGAGCATCATATAGTTCATAATTTAACTTCCTTTCTTCACATGATACACTGACAAATCTTATCAGCTCAGCAAGGCAGCCACCATAAGGTCATGATAGAGATAATGAAAACTACTATATTTTGAATCCGCACACACCCACATTCCGGAGACCATGTGTGGAGTGGGACAATTGGAGAAATCAATCATCCAAGGAATCATTCCAACCACCAAAATGAAACATCAGTTTTTGCCACAATGAGAAATCAATAACATAATTCATCATCACAACAGATGTGCATCTCACTGATCATAATACAGAACCTTGAGATGACTGGCTTGGGGAAATAGCCATCAGCAATAATAGATGCCAAGATAATTACGAAATGACAATACTGGCAAAGATCAAATGAACCCAAAAATTACAAATTTAATTTAAGAAAACAAATAAATAATGCAACTTACCTTCTTCAGGGGGCTCACAAAAGCGATCAATGGCTCTAATGTCGGACAGTTTCACCCCATCAACACTGAAAAGACCTCCATGAACTACAAATACCTTCTCATTTATCACATGAGCCAAAGGTAAACAACAAAAGACTTCAGCAAAGAGTTCCACAAATGTCTCGCTCAACTTGGATCGGACCTCACCCTCAAAACCATATATCTTGTTCATACTCTTGCTTTCATGATTTCCTCTTGAAAGATATATGGCTGAAAATTTGAAAAATGAATTAATGAACTGCAACAAATCAATGAAATTACTACCAATTAAAAGCAAAAAGGAAAACCAACCGCACTAAACAGGACCATGTGATTGTTAAAACTAGATGCTATCGTATTAAAACAGCAAAATTAACGTTTAATGATAACAATAATTATCTTGAGAGAGAGAGAGAGAGAGAGAGAGAGAGAGAGGGAAAGGGATGGAGATACATATATATATATATTAAAAGTTCTGAAGAACCAAACGGGTTGCACCTGATGGACACATGCACTTGAACGCAAACAATGTGAGAATGACCTCCAAAGAAAATGATCCCCTATCCACAAAATCACCATTAAACAGATATGGATTCTCTTCTGAAGGAAGACCATTCAGCTCAAAAATGTTTAACAGATCATAGAACTGCAAGCAAAATAAAACAAGAGTAAGTACCATAGAATTGAAATAGGAAAACAAGAAAATATAATCAATAATTAATAGCTTTGAGCAAAAGGACATTTTTCAAATAAGATGCAATAAATGTGAAAAAAAATAGCTATTCAAGAAAGTGTGATAAAGCAAAAGATGTTATTATGCATTGGGGTAAACTGAGACAAAAACATTCCGTCATTTAAATGCATTGGAGAAAGCTACCATCAGTAGCATTAGCAAAATTATGATAAAATGAAAGATGTAGAAAGATAAGAATAACAAGAAAAACAGAGAAGTTATATTTGGATACTGACAATTCAAATTTTATTTCCACAAAATCAAAATATAGAATGAACATTGCGAATTTCAAACCACATAATGTGGTGATTTCAACTGATACATATCTTCTCTTATTTTGGGTAGAAACAAAGGTTTCAAATTCATCCTCTTTCAAATCACTGAAATCATGTAGACATCGACCAAATTGCATCTCTATATCCTCCTCTACAATGCATCACAAAAAAAACTTGCTAAAAGTTAGGATCTTGAGGCTTTATCACCAAAATGACACTAGACAGTTAAAGAAATAGAATAAAATTAGAGACTGATACACGCAGCAGAAAAGTTTTGTTGAAGAGATTCTTGAAGGATTTATAGGATAATATGTTGCCATTTACAGATTGTCATGATTATTATTGACATTAAATGAAAACTACAAAAATCAGATTTATTGCAGTTTTATAGTAGCAAAACTGTGACATAAACAATGCTGATAAAATACTCTGTCTCTCTCTCTCTCTTTGCTCCCACTTTTCTTCTCACCCAATATGTTACAGGTCGTTGGCAGTCATCTTATCCTTTGGCAATTCAAATTACCATAGTTTAGGCTTGCCTTAACAATTTATCAAGTTTTGGACAAAGCTTCTCCTCATTCATTAAATGCACATTCAGACTTTTATTGCAATGCAGGCAACAAGTTGATAACCTCACTCAGCATGTAAAGAAGCATCATACTGAGTTTGGAGGTCCAATTCAGCAATTGTATGTAAAAGCAAGAACTTTTTCTGGTAGTCAAAAGGAGAGGTAACGTGATTACCTGACCATGTACATCACCACAGACAGTGAAATGCTTCCCATCAGGAACATTTATGTCAACCAGAGAAGGCAGAGCTTGTAACATATCTCTTGTTTGTAACACTATCTGGAACGCATATCTGCATTGCCACAAGGTTTGAAGAAAAAGTATTAGATCAGCCAGATAGCATAAACCGAATTCATTATTATCCCTGTTAACCGTACCGTTTGTGTAAGCACTTTTGATTCTTGAAATCACCCATCATTTTCTTAACAAAATCTAAAGTAACTGCATCTCCCTCTATCCTTGCACCTGAGTACTGTGGCTCCACATCTATCATAGAAACAGAAAAGCATTTTCAATAAGCATAGAAGTTTCTTCTAGTAGAGACAAAGATAGGATTAAAAAAAAACAGGAACTATGCAGAGAAAGGGTGGCTGGGAGAGGGAGATGCAGACCGCATCGAAGCCATCCATACATAAGGGAACATACCACAATGTTGGGCTAAAAACTCATTCTCCTCTAGAGGTTTTTAACAAAACGCTAAATCAAAATGGCAGAACATTCAGATCTTAAAAATTTTCTAGAATGACAAATCCACATCCTTGCTCTTTCTTTATCCATTTATATTTACTAATTGTCATTAGTCCTTTTTGTTTGATAATTAATCTGAACATAATGGATATGCATTCACATGTTGCAAGCACAAGCTTCAGGGGTATACCAAATAAAAACAAATGCTTCTTCTTCCTTGTCTCATTGATTAACAAATAAAAATGGAATGCTACAAGCAACAGCAAGATTATGAGAATGGACTGTGACCGTAACAGTTTATTAACCCTCAGCTCAAACCTAGGTCAAGTATTTGTCTCTTGGTAAAGACACCATTACCCCTCCAGCCACCCCACCAATATGCCCCAAAGACAACCAGTATCACAATCAGTACTGCCACCACCATTGCGGCTGTTTCCCTTCCTACCAAAAACACAGCTGCTGCCACAATTGCTACTGCTACTGGTGCTATGGTCACTGGGGTGGGCACAGATGATGAACTGGGGCCCGTTCCTATTATGATGATATAGAAAATATGTAATTAATACTTACCATAAGTATAATTTTTATTAAGTGACAAATGCACTAAAAATATAATCATAGTGTTAATACCAATAAAGCTTAACAGCAAACTAGGCATGTACAAATTATATATATAGGACCTGCTCCAAAATTCAAACCAAACAAGTTTGGAGTTTAACCAGATTTGGTTGACAACCAGAAATAGCCACAACTTAATAAGTATATGGAGCATTAAAATCTCATGCAGCCCCATCCAAACTTATGAAGCAACTTTGAGAATAATCACTATGCTCTGACCAAGCAACCCCATGTAGTGCATAGGGAGACCAAATAGGATTAGAGAGATGGTGCTCAAAGAATCTCATTCACCAAAATCAGAATGAAATAACCCTCAATGGAAACAAAGCTTTTAAGTGAAGGAAAAGATAAAGGGGGAAATAAAATAAAGCACTTGAAACACAAGGGAAGCCCCAGGTAATGATGGTATGACCAGGTTTAGAAGATTATTGCCCTATCTCTTAAAAGGGGGAATAACTACGTTTTTGTCATAGTCGACCTATCAAATGCTGATTAAGTGTGGAGGATTTAGGTTGTTTAAGAAGATAGAATCGTTGGTTCCTTATAGTCGTTTCTCTTTCCTATCGTGTCATGAGAAAAAGATACTTTGACAATATTTAGTGAACCTTTTGAGAATATAGATACTTTGACAATATTCAGAGAACCTTTTGAGAATATCTGGTGTGAATGCTACTTTGATGTCTGAGAAGAGTGGTGCAAGAGACCTAAGAGCTATAAAGCACGGACACGATCTCCAGGTTAGAGAGTCGGTGTCAGACATGTGCTGGACATTAACACGCTTCCGACACTTCAGACACGTGTCTAACACGTGATCAATGATTTTCGACACTTTGACTAATCTGAAAGACGCATTTGACCGTGACAGTATTCGTAAATAAAAATCCAATTTATCAACAATTAATCTACAAACAATAAAAAGAGAGGCTAAATAGATAATAAACATGACTAAATTATAATATGAAAAATAGGGACTAAAAGCTTAAAACGACAGACAACAACAACTAAAAACAATCCAAACTCTAAATAGACAACTAATTCATTTTCTTTTCAAATCTCTTTCTCAAATGAAAATGATTGAATTATTGTTATATATGTATAGTCTATAAACTTATGTTTTTTTTTTTTAATTTCACTTCTAGCAAAATTTATAGACATTTTGTTTTTTTTTGCTTCTTATTAATGTGATGAAATCATGGAAATAGTTTATTTTCTTTAAATTTTTGTTGAATTAATGGAAATACTTGTTATTAAATTGATGGATATAGTTTGTCTTATTTGATTTTTTTGTTAAATTAATGAATATGAATAATAATATATAATGTATATATTAAAAATATTATTTAATATTCAAACGTGTCCCAACGCGTCAAAATCTAAATTTTTTAGAATTAATGTGTCGGAATATCATATCGTGTCGCGTGTCGGTGCTTTATAGCATAAGAGAATATGAGCCCATTAGCATTGTGGGTAGCGTTTCAAGTGCTTGTAGTCATTTTTAACTTGGGAGATATGGGATTTGATCTAGCATGTCAATTATAACTCCTCAGGCAAAGTCTGTTAAACAACCACCAAAGTTTAATCGGGACAAGTCAGCATGTTTTGAGAACGGAAAACCAATTCTCAATGTTTTTCTTAATGCAAAAGGAGAATCCACAGGTTATTCATAACTTGGACATGAAGACCGTTAATGATATATATCTTGACAGGGATTGACTTCAGAGTTGAGTGGAGAAATAGATGAGGAAGCATATAACTTCAACCAAATAATGTGCCAGCATAAATGGCTTAGCAATAATGTATTTTCAGTAACTAAAGGTTTATGACAAGAGGATCCCTTTTATCCTATCATTTATCCTTCTAAAGTAAGTCTTTTGCATCATGTTAGTGAGAGCAACTGAAGCCAATAAACTTAATGGTTAGGTTAGACTGAAAGGGGAAGTTATGGCATTTTTCATCTTTATTTTACTGACAATACTATATTCTGCAATAGATGAAGATATGGATTCCCGGGCTGCTATGGATATATACAGAAAACTCTCTCTCTCTCTCTCTCTCTCTCTCTCTCTTGTTTCCCTCTGAGGATATGATGTTCCTTTTATTCCGTCTCTTTTTCATAATTCGTGATATTTTTTCTCATCATCTCATGATTTTTTTTTTTTTCAATTCTTCTCTATGAAAATGTACCAAACTTGAAGGTGCGTTTGAACAGAAAACTTGTGAAGGTTGTGCACTGCTTGATCCAACAACTAACCCAACTCATACCACCTTATTTTGGTTCAGTTTGACAGGTCAAGCAATAGATTGGTAGTTATTTTTCAGAACCAAATAAAATAATTTTAGTCCAAAAGTGCAGCAACTTGATCAAGTTGTACCAGTATAGAACAAACGCTTAATCCAGTCCACAATTCCAAGCAAACAGCAAATGGCCTTGACAATGTAATGCAGAACCAATGATGGAGAGAATAGAAATGAGGGCTTGCAAAAAAAATAAATAAATAAAGGCCTGGGGACTTGGAAGTCCTGAGAAACCAAGAAAGAGACAAAAGGAGGAAGGATCTATCAGAAAAAGATGAAAAAGAAGCTGAAGAGAGAAATTCCAATACTCAATCAAACCTGACAAAACTGTCTTCTACACAGTACGACAGGCCTAATTGACAGGGTGGAGCACATGGTTTAATTCAACTCAAAACAAAGAAAATATATAAATTCATTTTAATTTCAGATAAGAATCTATTATAATTTCCAACTAAAGGCTATCTGATTACTGTCAAACAATAGCAAAGAAAAATTTATCAAGTAATTACACAATAAATACTTAAAATTAACACAACAAACCTTCTTGGGACAAATGAGAAGATTTATTTACCAATGAACCCTTGATAGCAACTCAACAAATGCTATATGCTATATAAGTTGAGAGTACATGAATGAAAATTAATACTTCTATGAACAGCTCAGGGACAACAAAGGAGCAGAAGAATCAATATAAAGGCATATCACGGTCTCAAAATCTACAATGACCAGAACTTCAGTGGGATAGAGATTCTTCTTTTAAAAGAAATATATATATATATAT
>CANXYC012620474.1:0-13488 GCA_948193065.1 Aleurites moluccanus
AAGGAAGAAGATGACAAATTGTTATATTTATCCATATATAAAAGGTGTGATCCAATGGTTTAGGTTTCATGGTAATTTTGGTGAATCCTAGTCATCCAACCATCCATTTTTCTTACTTTAATCCTATGGGTTCATCCAAAGTCAACCAAGATCAATGTCACATTCTTTTAACTCACCAAATCATAAACCAAAAGCAATAATCTCATACTTTGAGCTTAGGATAGCAAATTTGCAACCTACTCATCTAACCATCCAATTTAAAGTCATTTGATCTAACGGTCGGATTTAATCAAGCCTAAACTAATACCATAAGGTTGCACACACTCAATAACTCCATAATATAAAGGAAATGACCAAAATACCGAAATCGCGCAACGCACCGATAAAAATTTTTCGACCGAAATTATTTCTTAAACTACTGCTCAAATAAATAAAATAAGGCCATTTTAAAGTCTTTAAATTATTTTCTCCTTTTAAATATGATATTAAATCCATAAAATTCCAATGGGCGAAAAATGACCATTTTGCCCCCAGTTCACCAAAATTCCAAAATTTCCCGATTAAGTCCTAGCAACCTCTAAACTACTCCTATGCTTGAAATTAATTCAAATAACATGCATAATCATCAATTTCATGCATAAATACATACCATTAACAATGCAAAAAGAAAGAAAAAAATTTCCCCTCTATTGCCCCTCTAATGGTTTGAGTTAGCTTTTGGTTGAGGTGTTACATAATGTGGCCTATAGATTGGCTCTTCCACCTAATTTGAGCCATGTACATCCTGTATTCCATATCTCAATGCTGAGGAAATATGTGTCTGATCCATCACACATATTAGTGGTACAAGAAGTGGGACTTAATGAGGACTTATCATATGAGGAGCTTCCAGTAGAGAAAAT
This sequence comes from Aleurites moluccanus, assembly GCA_948193065.1. NCBI lineage: Eukaryota > Viridiplantae > Streptophyta > Magnoliopsida > Malpighiales > Euphorbiaceae > Aleurites > Aleurites moluccanus. The sequence continues at coordinate 903 of CANXYC012620474.1, forward strand.
TGACCGACAAGTCAGACAGTTGCGAAATAAGGAGATTCCCATGGAAAAAGTACTCTGGAGAAACCAGTCAATGGAGGAGTGCATTTGGGAAAGCGAGCAGGAGATGAAGGATAGATACCCATTCCTGTTCCAGCAATGAGATATGCATTTTATTTAAATTCAAGGATGGATTTTTTTGAAGGGGGTAGAATGTAATACCCTAGAATGTCATATCTTATATGCATGAATTAATTCTTAGTATATAGTTTAAAGGCATTGAAATGATGAGAAATAATTTTAGAGACACAGTTAGAAAGCGAATGAATAACTTTTTCGAAAATCGTTGGTGTCGGGAACACTGCCGAGAAAATAATAGTTCGGGCAATAGTTGAATTTCTGATTCTGACTAGCGGTAAAATATCACATAAATTCATGTGTAATTATGGTAAAAAGAAAGAGGTGAAAAACATTTACGAACACTGAAAAAGTAACCAATGGCAAAATCGTAAATAAATAAAACTTTGAGGGAAATAGTGAAAATTGGTCAGTTTGGGTTTCAAAATGACTTTGAAACTATTTTTATAAATAAGTATAAATTAAAATAAGCCTTTTGATTCCCCACTTTAAAATCTAAATCCCAATAGAATTGTCAGAATAAATTACAGAAGAAGTTGGGGTTAAAGTATGATTACTTGATAGTTTAAGGATCAAAAGGTAATTTGCCATTTTTGCTTAATATGTAAGCATGCCTTAGCTAATTTTCTATCATATTTTCCTTGTCTTCTAGCTAATTTTCTATCATATTTTCCTTGTCTTCCATGGTGGCCGAACCATTGTTGGCTTTCTTCCTCCATTTCCACATCAAATTTTCTTAGAGAAAATCATAAAAACTTAAGATTTACCTTTGATCTTTCATTCTCCATCATTGAATTGCTTGAAATCACAAAGGAAACCAAGCCCATCCTTAGAATTTTGGTGGGAACTTCACTTTAAGGTAAGGAATTGTTTTGTTTGATTTTATAGTGTATTTAGATGATTTAGAGGTTGAATTTGATGAGTTTTAAGTTAGATTGCATCAATTGATGTATTTGGATAGAAATTCCTAATTTCCAAACCCTAATTGAAGTTGTTTGCTTTAGCTATTTGAATTAGTGTTAGTTTATGATATTTGAGCTTAGGCTAATGGATGCTTAATTGGTTGTTATTTTGTTGTAGAAAATCAAGAACACCATATTTTCCATATTTGCCTCCTTTGAAGGAAATTGGTGGAATTGATTTTTTTCTAAGCAATTGAAAGCTTTTGGTGAGTTCTATATGCATCATTTAACATGTATATTGTATTGAAATTGAAATTTGAAACCTTATGTGAAACCTTCATTTTGGCCGAATGGCTTAGTACTATTCACTTCTTTGATTTTGCTTTGTTTTTCCTTTGTATTCCTTAGTCATTTTGATCCTTTTAATGTTGCTTACTATTGTATATTTGTTACCTATTGTGTTGTTGACAATGTTTCTTTGTTGCTGATTGAATGGGCATTGTTAACTTTGCACCAAAACCTAGCCAAATTGCCCATTCAACCTTGCCCACCATGTGTTTGATAAAATGCCTAGTTGTTTTGCCATTGGCCTATCATTCCTTCCTCCATAGGCCTACCAATTTGAATGCAATTATCGCCAATGACATTGACATACCTATTGTGCCTTCCATTTGCCAATGTATAACCTATCTTTGACCTATACCTTTGTTGTTTACCAAACCAATTTCTATTGCTTACTTATTACTCATTGATATTCCGTTGATCAAATTGTCACTTGAATTGATTGATCTCGTGATTATTGATTTTGGTGATACCATTGTTGCATAATGGTATCTATTGATATGTTTCATTCTTATATTGACCCTAATATGGCTTGACAGAGCTGCCACTCTGACAGGGTAGTGGGTACATACTGTCAGTAATGTGCACATTGATTACTGATGCCCTAGTTGGGAAGGGTTCTGATCTTAGCCATAAGACTTGATTAGTCTTATGCTCACTGATGCTGATATTACTGGAGACTGTATGTTTTCATATAGTCCATACTGTTCTAGCCCTTTATCTGTCTTTCCATATTACACCTTTTCCTTTGAAATGACTATTGACCATTCTGTCATTTTCTGATATTGATTCTGTAATCTGATTATATTAACCGACTATCATTATTGTACCATTTGAGATTGATCCAAACCATATTCGTTGGCGATGTATATAGATTCACTGAGTATTTTATATACTCACCCCTTTTTATTGTCTCCTATTTCAGTTGCTGAGTAGATAGCAAAATCCTCATTTTAGACTCTCTGTGGATTTCTGCGGTCTTTTGCTACTGATGTAATTATTTTCAATACTGTATTTTGATGTTCATGTTCTAGCTGCTCCATGGGGGTATGTATGGATTAGTTAGGATATGAACATGTATATGTATATGTGATGATGCTTTATGGTATATGATATATGATGATGGATGTTACAGCTAGCAGCAAAATTTTCATATAGTTTTACAGAATTGCATAATGAATAGTAACTAAGTAAATGAATAATAAATTGATGGTTATAGATATTGCATGTGATACTGGGTTTTACAGGTGCTGGTCTCCATTGGCATCTCCTGTATCCTAGGACCGTCGCGATCTGGAAACAGGTCATGATATTGGATCCGGAAAGGCTCTTAGACCGCCGCTTCCTCCAAGGCCAAAACTAAAGTTATAAATCTCCAAACTTGCACTTTTTCAATTCGGTAAAGCACCAAACAAACAAAACATGATAAAATCAAACTCCTTCTTTTCTTTGTTTCTTTAAATTGATAGAGCATCAAAATAAATAACAAAACATGATAAATTAAACCAACTCCTTCACAAGAAGGGCGAACTATGCGGATTTTGATTCATATTCTAAAGGAAATGTAGGCTTGCTTATTTCAAAAGCATCAAATTCAAAAGCTATAAAAACTATTTTCCTTTGTTTGCTTTAACTTATTTGGAATGTGTGATCAACCTAGAACCCATAAGGGCTAGAGTTGATATCCTCTGTTTTTAAGGTTTTAATTGTAATAATTAACTTATTTATCGCTTTATGAATTATTTAACTGCTTTAATTCTTTTGTTGCTCTACTTATTCATTCATGTATAAATGCCATTCTTTAATTGCTCATAAAAAATCATTTTAAATCAAAGTTAAGCATAAGAGCCAAGTGTTAACTGAAAACTATCACGACCCAACCTGGGAGTCGCTACGGCCCTAGGGTACGGGTGATGCCTAAGCTACCGGTACCACGAAGAACCCAATTATCTATATGGCATGGCAAACAATTATATAACAAGCTCAAATATAGCTTGACAATTCTATAAAAATTTGGGCAGCATTTCCTCTATAAAAGGACTATGCCCAGCTGTAAAACATGCAAATAAGCACTTCTAATAAATATCATCATCCATACCCATATCTCTATCACCAATGATCCCTCTAGATCTCCAATATCAATTCAATATGCATATATGTATCTATATCTCAAACTTTATCCTTACATAGCATAATATATATATGCAAAACCATAAACATACAATCACACACATATACATGCCCCTATTTAATTTACAGTACCATGGAACCTCTATACTGAACAAATATTTACATATATTTTTGGGACTGGAATATTACATGACACAAGTTCAAAATTCCACGACAAGGATGGAGAAGCCTATGGAATATGAGCCTCACTGCAGACCTGAAAATGATAACCACTAAATTGGGTGAGTATAAAAATACTCAGTGAATCCATATGTATAAAAATGCAATAGATGTCATATTACCATAGTTGCCCATATATGGCCTATAGAATCAATATAAGATAACAAGTATAACAAGTATACATATAACTATCCATGTAATTATCCATCTATAAATGTATCCAGTGTATGAGTCAACGCACATATGATATAACAGGATTGAGTCCAGTAATAAATGTAATCATACTGTTTGTAATAGGCATAATAATAAACTGCATAAATCACTACACGCAAAGGGGATCAACCTTTACGACTAGAGAATATTACACCCTCCCTAGCATGGGTCAATTTAATTAATACCAGAGAATATTACACCCTCTCTAGCAAAGGTCAATTAATTTAACACCAGTGTGCACACAGTCGATGCAATTTTCACTACACCATCGATGTAGTCCTATTATAATACCATATGGGTGTGTCTCCATATAACTATCAATATAGCATAAATGCATCTCATATAGCTATAGAACAATCATATATATATATATATATATATATATAATGAATAATAGGATAAGTTTGGCTTATGTCAAAAAAATGCTCGGCGGCCTAGTTGCGCTACCGCAACTGACACTCACCGTTACGGGTCCGTTTTGGGATTTTTGTTTAGTTTCTGGTTAACTATGTTGCCAAAAGATTTAGGTGGACCATGAGGTACCATTTTAAAGCTTAAGTCAAGACTAGAAGATTGGTCCAAGTGGTGGCCCAATTGGCATTTTGGATTATATTTTATGGACAGACAAAGTTTAGGTCATTTTAGGTCGTTTCGGTGGGCTTATTTACGGGTCAATATGCACTTTAGGTACTGTAATATAACAAATGCTAGTTTATCAGTCCAATTGACTTTTTATATGATATATGATGCAAATCATGCATGATTATACATTTAGACTCACCTTTAATACTATTTATCCTTTATTCCCCCAATCCACTGTTTGAGCCCCTACTCAGCCCGCCGTTCAACTCTCCGAGTTGGAGTACTTGACGGTTCACCTATTTTCACATATAACACTCCGGTAAGACTTTAAAACATCATAAAGCACATAATACACATCAAGTTGCATCAAACATGAATTGTACGCACTATAAACCTCACTTTGCACAATTTACACTATTTTCATCCTTTATGCCATAAACATATTCTATTATCATATTTAACTCACATTTCACATATTCATCACTTATATTATATATTAAGAACTCATATACACTTAGTTCATCATTTCATACTAAACATACACCATATTCAAGTTTAGCTTCCAAGTACTTAAATCAAACATCTTTTACATATCTAAACTTATACATTTCTATCATTTTTATTACTTAACTATATTCAAACACTTCCTTCCTAATCACATTAGCCTAACACATTAAACTAACAAAGTCAATATGGTTCAACCTAAATGGAAATCATTCCATTCATCCATTGTTCAACACCAATCAATTATACAACATATATACATGCTAAATACATATCATTCAATCATTTAAACCTATTAAACATCAAACACAAATCATCATTCAAGCACCTCAATGTCTCGGCCAAAATAAAATTCCATCCAAATGGATTTCTTTCCATCAATTGATCACCAATTCATAACATACACATCAAATATACACCATTCCATCATTCAAACCTATAAAACACCAAAGTTCAAAACCATTTTTCAACATCATATGATTCGACCACTTTGGTTTTCCGTTCAAATGATTTTGTTTCCATCATTTAACCACTAATTCAAGTTAAACACATCAAAAAAACATCATTTGAACAAAAAGATCCATCAAAAACACACTTTGATTCATACCTTTTCCTATTAGGGTTTCCTTTCCAAATTTTTGATTTCCTTCCAACCTAAACACATTTTTGTCACCAATTAATATCAAAGAACATCTTAGGAACTTAATTAAACCAAAAGAATCACAAAATCACTTACTTTTCCTATAGTTCTTCAAAATCTTCAAAGCTTTGAATTTCCACTTTTTCTTATTTTTCCTTTGAATCTAAGGCTATAATTGTGTTTAGGATGATGGAATTAACATGTTTGATTTAAGAAATAAAAGAAAACAACAAGATATAGCGAAGATCAATGGTGGTCGAAACTTGCAATGGAGGAAAGAGAAAGTTGAATGGTGATAATGGTGAAGAATGATGAAGAGGTGGAAAAAATCACTTAAAAATCAATAGAATAATCCTATACATCAAGCTTATGATAGAAATGGTGAAACCTAGCTATCCAACCATCAATTTCTTCATCTTTTCATCCAATGGTTAGATTTAGATAAGCCTAAAATGATACCATAGGTTTGTATACACCATATAAGTCCATAATGCATAGGAAAAGACTAAACTATCCCTAGTTCAATTGAAATCCCAAATGGAGAAACTTTGCCCGAGATTATTTTCTACCCGGTTTAATTCTCCAACAATTATTCATTTAAACATAATATCATCATTTTCATATCCTAATATTCTTTTCTACCTTCAAATATAGTTTTAATTTCCATAAAACTTGAAGGGGTGTGAAATGACCATTTTGCCCCCAGTTCACCAAAAACTCAAATTTACCCGATTTCTTCCTAACAACCTTTAAATCTCTTTAACTCATATAATACATCATAAAACATGCACATGTGTTCAATTCAAGCATAAACATACAAGAATACACAATTTCAATTCAAGAAAATTTTCCCCCCTAGTTGCCCCTTTATGGTTCAGGTTAGGTTTAAGCTGAGGTGTTACAAAAACCTAGCCCCCAAATCCTCTTTGATTTCGAAGGTCTAGTGCAATTTCCTTTGGGATAAAGATTGGAGTCAAAAATGGGTTTTTCCTTAAATTTTCACAACAAAAATAACTTAAGTGGTGACTCTCTGGTTCATTAAAAAATCAATTTACAATAAAGGTGCGATATCATCGACGTCGTGAGAAATCACCCTTAATGAGCATTCTGATTCCAAAGCAGACCAGATGAGGTACTCGGGCAAGTTCATATTCGGGCAGTCTTCATTACCATGCCTATAACTCTACCGTGTTCATACAAATGAAAAAAAAAAATCTATAGACACTTATAACATATATAAAGGAACATTTTTTTTTTTTATGTTTAAGACTTTTCCAAATTCATACTCTAAGATTCTTATATAAATAAAAAACAATACCTTTGTTAGGACTCAATACGGTGGGCCGCGACTATCCTAGGGTGTGGGAGATGCCGAGGTGACCGACACCCGTAGAACTCATCAATACATCTCATACTATACTGCAGCGGAAGCATCTATAACAATCAATTCACATATCAAGTCTAAAAACATACACTCACATATACACTATTCATTCTGTAACTTTGTCAATCATTTTGTAACTTCCATAATCATATATATTTATACTTCAAAATGTCTCATACACTTACATAAACAATTTGTCTATACCATTATATAATACCCATGGAGCATATAATATTTATATGTAAAGATACAATGTTCAAATTAATTACACTGTCTTTATCAGGCTGTAGAATTCCTTGGTGAAACAAAACCAGGAACCTGCCTCCTACTCTGCACTTGAGAGGGTAAACAATGAGAGGGTGAGTATATATGATACTCAGTGAATCTAATATGCATCGACAAATATAATGGATAATGGAATATCAATAAACAATAGGCAGATGACATAAATGAGTCAATCTGCTTAGGAATATTTGTAACATATAATCAAGTACAAAATATGACTATAAGTAAACAATCACATCAATGAAGTACATATCATATGGACAAGATAAAAATGACAGATATAGAGCCATGAAACACATAGAAATATGTCAAGCACAAATCACTATGTATATATATATAAATAAACATAAGACGGATCATGTCTTATAACTAGGACATTCCTTCCTAGTACAGGGTATAAAATAATACATTATGCACAAAGCCGATAATATGAACTCACTCCCCTGTCGGAACGGCAGCTCTGTCAAATCACCTCGAAATCAATAGAATCAATAAACACATCAATAGATACCATTTCAAAACAATGGCATCGACAAGTATCGATAATTCATCAGTAATCAATTGAATGAGCATAAAGTTAATAAGACATCAATAATCATCGATAAAACGATGACCAAAGGTCTAGCAACCAATAATGGAAACAAACATAAATTGGTCATTTACGGCCAAAAAGTTGACGCAATTGGCATGCCATTGTCGCTGGCGACGATGGCATTCAAATGGTTGGCCTACGGATTTTTCGGTATGATTTTGGTGCAACACTGACATTTCCCCAATTATCAACAAACATACACATTGAAAGCAATTATAGGCAACAATCACAACTCATCAATCTTCATCAAGCATATCAATTTGGCATGGAAAACAAGTCTAAAACCAAGAACAAAAATCAAGCAATTTATGCCAATTAGGGTTTGGCCAAAATGGCCTTTTCACATATGGATTCCAATTGACATTTTAGCAATTTAGGCATAACAAATGATGCATAAAAGACTCACCTATCACTCTAAATCACCTAGCAAAATTGCTTTGCTATCCAATTCCTTAAATTCTCGCTATAGGCCAAAATCAACGAATTTCTTCAATCAAATTTTCTACAACAATGTGAAAATCAATTAATCACCAATAAACATCCAATTGACTTATTCTATACTCAATTTACCTATCCTAATTCATTTACACAAAATCCAACCACACAACTTTGATTTAGGGTTTGAAAATTTGGCAAAAATGCTTAATGGATCAATTGATGCAATTAAACCATTTACCCAACACTACCAATACCAAATTAACCTAATTAAACCATAAAATCCAAAAAAAAAACAATAAATTACCTAAATTTCTTCATTTGGCCGAAATCTTCAAGCTCCATTTTCTTCAAAATTTCTTGATTTTCTATGGTTTAATTTGATGGAGGATGGATTATTTAGTGTTTATTTCAAGTTTCCAACATTTTTTCTTAACAAAATGGAAGGAAAAATCTATTGGAAATTGAAATGGAAGTCATGAATGGTGAAGAACAAAAATGGGCAAAAATAATGCTAAGGCAAGCATATATAGCAAGACAAAAATGGCAAATTTCACTTTTAGTCCTCCAACTTTCCTTAATTTGCTTTTGATATATTTTCACTCGGTTATTTATTCTGACAATTTTGTCAGGATTTGGAATTCAAAGTGAATGTTCAAACATCTTATTTTTATTAATACTAATTAATAAAAATAGTTTGAGAGCTGTTTTAAAACGCAGATTGTCGAAATTTCGCTATACCCTCAAAGTTCCCTCTATTTACAGTTTTGTCATTGCTTATGTCATCAGTGTTCTTAAACATTTTTACCTCTTTCTTTTTACTGTATTTACACTTGCATACATATAATCATTTACCCTTTATCCAAAATTAGAAATTCATCTGTCGACCGTATGCTATTTTTTGCGGCAGCGATATCAGTACAGACGATTTCAGAAAAAGTTTCCTATTTTCACTCTAACTGAGTTTTTAAAATTATCATTAGTCATTTTGATAATTTCAAACCACATACTGAGAATTTTATTCATAAAAACATGTTATGCTTTTATAAGGTATTACATAAAGTCAAGCATAAAGGACGTTCCTAGGCTTTTTTCTCCGTTTGGGACCAGTCATCTTTTTTGTAATATAATTAACAGAGACAAAATTTTATTTTGTATTTACTAGTAGCTATATGGTACTGTAAATAAGTGAACTAATAATGTATAGAATGTTGTGTAAATAATATATATAATTGTTATCTATCATGCATGGTATATTATAGATATGGAAATATTCAATGATGATGATAGATAAAATGAGAATATTAAATATATAATTGTTATAACAGGTAATGATTGTTAGTTTATAGTAGGGTTTTACGAGTGTTGATAGCCTTTAGCAATTCCACATCCTATGACGGCCTTGCCCCAAAATTGGGCCGTAAGAGAGGTGGTATTAGAGCATAGGCTATATGAATAGTATATAGACAAGTGTCAATAAAGTATAGGTGAACCATGGAGTATAGGATTTACTGTCTCGTCATTTTTCAGTATTCGTAATATATGTAATTATTATGCATTGTTTGTTATGTGATATAGTTTTATGTTTGTTGTTATAGTGATGATGTTGCTTGTTAAGAAAAGAGGAAGAGAGGTAGGTGATGACAAGGACTATTTCAAAGATGATGTACCTCAGACTGATACTCCGATGAGAACTTATGAAAATCCATACCCATCCTTTTCAAGAGTTGAATTAGTAAAGTCATCTAAAAGTCTAAGGCAAGTGTAGGAAACTGAACTGGGTGGTACATCATGTGCTACAAAAGCTATATTGGAAGACATTAGGCAATTGAGAAAAGAGATACAAGAGTTAAGGAAAGAGAGAACCAAATTTAAATGGTTAGGAAGATAAATATCTAGGAGCATAATCCAAGATTAAAGTGGGATAAAAGATTTACACATTAAAATGAAGAATGTGCCAGATTCCACAGGCAACATAAAGGAGAATGTAGATTTGCGATTGGAGTTTGCTTAAGTTGTGGCAATCAGGGGTATTTTATTCGAAATTGCCAAGAAAAGTTGAGAACAAGGAAGTAAGAAAGATAAAAGAAGACAAGGGCATAAGCTAATAAAGAGAGAAGGAAGTAATACGTGAAAAGTGAAAGAAGTGGTCCATCAAAACTAAGTTAGCAAGAAGCACTTCCCTACTTTTGTGTAATGATAGGTATGACCTTCCGATTAGAAAATACATGTCTATATTTTTAGTATTAAAACTTATGCTTATTTATTCAATTATTTTTCTATTGTAACATCATATGAAAGAATTTTAGAGATAGTTAAGTAGTAGATGATATCACTAAAGTGACTAACACCTAAGAGATATGAATAGAAATCATGGTAGATCAATGTATATCTAATGTATAACTAGAGGATTAGTATTAGGATAGCATTTGTTATATTGGAAGGATACAAGAATAGACATACTGTCACGGTCCAATTTTAGACCATGACAGTCCTAGGGTACGGGTAATGCCAAGGCGACCAGTACCTCGAAGAACCCATGCTTTTACTTTAACTTAACTTACAATTATTACTTAACCTGTGATACATTTTAGGTGATGATTTTTAAAAAAAAAAAAAATCATAAAATTCATACAAAAAAATTGACAGAGTTTCCTTTGTAACACTGACTTAAACTATCCGTAAAACATAAAAATTGCACTTCCAATATAGCATACATCCCCTTTTAACCTCCAGTAGTCAATCACAACTCAATATGCACTTCTATATTTGCAATCATAACTTATATCATATATATATCATATACATTTCTCATATTATATATATGTACATCATTAACATCTTCATGTTATATCTGATTATCATTTGGTCATATTTGACACTATACTTTAGCCAATCCAAGCCCTCTATACATTATATACCAAGGAACTTCTATACACAGGAGTGGCCTCAAATACATACATCTGTGATCCAAGGCGGAAGATGATGCAGCCAATGGATGTTTGCCTCACTGAGGTCCTGAAAACATATAACCACTGAAGGGGTGAGTATAAAATTATACTCAGTGAGTCAATATATATATGAGTATGCAATATTATTCATGAACAGTCACATCTATCCATTAATGATCTGTAAGTATGAATACTGGTGATAACATGATGAAATACATATCATGAACCATAATGCATATAATAAAAAAGGAGCCTATAACATGTCAGATCATATCATATAGCAAACTGTTACTTCACTTCTCTTCCATTACATATCCATCCAAACATACTATTTCTAACCAATCACACCATGACATAGGGAATTTACCCTTCCCTAGCAGACGTTATAATATATATTTGTGTACACAGCCGATGGTTTGTTTCTACACCAACGAAGTAGTCCTGTTATAACATATTATATGCAGATATCTCATATAGCATAAACATATCAATATAACTCTCAAATATGACTTAAGAGATGATATATAACATTATAAAGTTCAAAGAAAGAATCTGGCTCAATATCATATTTTTGCCCGCCGGGGCCCAGTTGCGCCAGCGCAACTAACACCCTAAATTTCGGGTCCGTTTCTCATTTTTCAGGCACTTTCTGGTTTGCCTTGAAATCAATATTTACATGGCATTTTCTTTATACCAATAAAAAATACATATATATAATAGATAATTGGGATTGGTTTCATATTAAAAAGCCTTTTAGAATGAATTTTATAGTAATTCAAAGTTTAGGTCCGTTTTAGGCATTTTAACAGCGCTATTTTAGGTCATTTTAGCAAAACTACCCAAAAATGGACCATTAATGGTTTTCAATCAAGGATATCATTTCATATGCATAAATGCATGACTTATGAATGCATAATGCATGATACATATATATAGACCCACCTCTATCAAAAACTTCCAAAGATACTCCCCCAGAACCCTAGCCAGCCCGCGACTCGTCGTCGACTGCTTTTGCTTGGGAACTTTCCCCTATAATAACCAAATTGTTCGTATAAGACCTATACTAATTACTATCCATATCAAAATACATATTACATCATATCAAGGCATATTAACACACAATAACACACATTATACACATGTTGTACATCAAAGGCCCTATATCATTCTTTTAACATTTTTCATATCTTTTATGCATCAAATGTAATTCTATCATCATATCTCATTCACATTACACTCATTCATCATTATAATGCTAAGTTATGAACTTCCAAATACTTAGCTCAATATTCC
>CANXYC012620915.1:0-14784 GCA_948193065.1 Aleurites moluccanus
ATATATATATATATATAACCTAAATATTGGTTGGTTTAATTTATCAGTTCAACTTGAATAAATTACTTTCTATTTCAATTAGGTTCTGTTTAGTTATTTCGATTTTCAAAAGAAAATTAAAATATCCAAACCGAACTTAACCAATTTTAACAGATCAATATTTTTGATATTGAATGATCAAGAAATTAAAAATAATAATAATAAAAAGAAATAAATGAGTAAGCAATTGATCTGTACAGTTTGAATTGAACCGAAATCAAACTCTCAAAATCGAATCAAAATAAAAATCGAAATTTCAAAAATTAATCTAACCAAATAAGAAAATTATTCAGTTTCTTTTTGAAAAATCAAACCAAATAAAAAAATTAAAATTTTAAAAAAATTAATCGAACTAAACTGAAATTTAAAAAATTGAATCAAATCAACCAATTCAAGTTAGTTTAATTTAATTTGATTTGATTGATTCGATTTAATTTTCTAGTCAAATATTGATGTGATAAAAATAATAATAATAAAATATCATATTAGTATGCGATATTAGTTAAACTTAGACTAAATTTTGATTTCGTATTAAATTTATCAAAAATTAAAAGTATATATATAAAATTGTCAAATTTTTAATTGGTGTTTTTTTTTATATAATTAACGCTAATAATTTGTAATTAGCCCTAATAAAAAGGGTTAACATCAATTTATCAATACCCGCAATTTCCATGCAAGTATTAAAAGTCGAGGAATTGGCCGAATCAAAATTTATTATTATTATTATTTTATATTTGGTATTTGAAAACAAAAAATAAAAAAAAATAAAAAATTCTTTTAAATTATCAAAGTAAATGAAAATTGCCATCCCTGAAACACGAGGTATACATATTATTTTTTCTTTTAAATGTACTGTATAAGTGTAAAAAGAAATAAAAGTAGATATTAATTAAAAAATATATAATAGTTATTTTTTTTTATGTTTGTAATGGATAAATTAATTTACCAATATACATGAACATAGTAATAATTTCAATTATAATATATTTTAATAACTAATTTTTATTTGAGATGAAATGATCACAAATAAATAATTAATTTGGAGAAAATAGGTATTTCCTCTGTTTCCTTTTCATTTGTCATTTAAGGTAATTTGCACAAGGATTAAAAAGGTTATTAAATATTCTCAAACATAGAAAAAATAACATGCTTTTTATAAAAATGTGTAAAGTTATTGAACATTTAGTGGAAATAAACTGAGTAGCCTAATTAGCAAAGGAGTTTGCTTCTTTTATGATTGATCATTATTAACACTCTTAGACTCCATTGAAGAGAGGGATTTAATCTCCATTGATGTAAAAGTTGGCATGAGAATATTCTTAGTTAATTGAGAAAAAACAAATATTCAGTGGAGATAAAAAACAGGTAACAATAAAATTGAATTTTTTTTTTAAATTGAAATAAAATGGAATAAAAATAAATTTATAAAATGAGATAAAAAGTAATAAATGAATTATCTGGTAATTATAATTTTTTTGACTTAGTTTTGAAGGGGATCTGGTGCAGGTTTCATCTCTCTTATGTTTTTATAGGATTTATAATTGGACAACTCATGGTTTGGCTAAGAATGTCCTCTCTTTATCCTTTGCTTAGAATTTTCTCTCTCAGCTGAATTGAATTAATCATTTTCTCTTCTTATAAATGTTAACCATTGCTTGTTGGCACCTTATTTATGCTCGGCCTCTGTTTAGAACTATTGAGCCCTTATACTAATTAATTTAATAACTAAAACTAATTTAGACATATTATCAATAAGGAAAAAAAAGTAATAATATAAAAAAATAAAAAACAAGTAAGAGTGTATAATACTTTTAATATATTACAATGTAATTTTTTTCATTATACTCTCATAAATTTTTTTATTAAATATATTATAATTAATAATTTGAATTTTTGTATTATTATATAACGATAAAAATATTAATGAGGAGACCAATTTAAAAATTTATTATAATAATAATAATAATTATTATTTATATAAATATACAATAATTTTATATTTAATATCTTTTTTTTAGAATAATATTTTTTTATTTTTAATTACCTTTTTATAACACATGAAATTTAATTAAAAAATATTTTTAATAATGCATATTTACGAACTACCATCTATTAAAGCTGAAATATAGAGGAAGTTTGAGATTAACACTTTACTTAATATTTGATTTAATCTATTTTTATAATTTTTTTTTTTTGAATATTGAGACGAATAATCTGAAATATTGACGAAGAACGGTTCAAAAATCTATTAAAATAATAATTATTATTTACATAAAGTATACAATAATTTGTTTGAGGTTTGAGGAAAACTTACTCATTGATTATCATAGTTACAGGTTGCTCCTTTTATATACAGAGCTTACAAGAATCCGCAAAATACAGGGAAAGAAGAATCTGGATTGCCAGCGTGTCATTCTATCTAACAAACCGACAACAAACTACAGCTGACCTACTTAGTAACAGAAATGAAACAAACTATAAAGTCTAGCTAAGACAGATTCAACGGCTATTTTTCAAATGAGATAAGTTAATGAATTATGCTGCATTCCATATAATTTTATATTTATAATTTTTATAATAATATTTATATATCTTTATTGTTATACAACATAAATATTAATTAACAAAAAATGAATATTAAACCGGGAGAAACGCAGATTTTCCCCTCTAAGATATTTTATGGCGTTTGAGCTCCATTGATCGATATGTAATAATCTGAGAGGTAATGAAGTTGATATCTTCCTGATCAATCACATCGAAACACCCAAAGCCATCATGTTTAAGGAAATGAAAATCTGACATTTTTAATGTCACTCTAGGAACAGCAATTTCCCCAATATCGAAGAAGAAACCATCAGCAGGTTTGGGTTCAGCCTTGTGGTAAAGCTTCTGATCAATAGTTTTGGACCATGCTTCTTCAGCATATTTATCAATGTAAGGACATTGACAGAATTTCTCCTCTTGTGCATATAACATACGGACCCCACAATTGATCACATAAGAACAAGCTAAAGGATTGCCATTCATATCTTCTGGGTAGAATTCAACTAGAAGCTCACTGTATTTATCAAACTGATCATCTTTTGTCGCTTCCACACAGGGATCGTACCCAAAGAACATATGATTTGGTCCATAAACTCTTAACTTGGATTTCCTTACAGTTATTCCACCATTCCAAATTCTTCTTTTACCATACCAACCTCCAAAATAGCAATGGAGATCATTGAAGTCACCATACTCATTTTGGAAATGGTATCTGCATTTAACTTGAAAGCCAGAGTTATTCATATCAACGATATTAAATGCAATAACAGCACACAGGCTAAAACCTGAGAACTTGCTATTAGCCCAGTGTGAAGGCAGCTGGACAGTCGTTGAAAATCCAGCACTTTGATTCCTGAACCACCTCGGAATACTACTTCCAGGGACACAAAAACTAGATTCCCCTGCTAGCACAGAAGACCTCTGCACCATGAACATCAAGATGTTTAACATAAGAGATAGTTAAAAGGAAAAAAATTAAAATTCTAAAGAAGTACACTGGAAAGAGAGAGAGAAGAGAGACCTGATTATATAGTGTTTTTGCATAAAACTGAAATTTCGTTACGGCATATGCCATGATATCATGCCTTGATAACATATCCAAGTTGCCACAATTAGTGAAAAATAGTTCAAAAATGTTTCCCTCAACCCCACTTGATTCAATTGATACAGTTTTCAGTTCCCAGCAATTGTCTGCATCTAATTTTGTCAGCTTGGGTGGAAGTGATTCTATTGACCTTAGTTTGCTGCAATTCCTTAAACCTAGGTACTGCAGCTCAGAGAGCATTCCTATGCCAATAGGCATCTGCTGAAAAAGGTTTCCACTTAGATCCAGTGCTTCTAATGAGGATAAGGTTCCCATGAAATGAGGCATGTCGAACAAACCACAATCATTTAGATACAGCTTACGTAAGTACTGAAAATGCGCTCCTGAATTGCCTATACCTGTTATCATCTCGGCTGATATGTTGAGATTATTGCAGTTTCTCAATTCCAAGCTAGAAAGACTCTTCAGATTTTCAATTGGTGAAGGTAAGTCCCTTATGGCTGTTCCATCTAAATAAAGAAATCTCAATGATCCCATGTCTTCCAAAATTTCTGGAAAACTCTCAAATATGGAGCAGCCTGAGAGATCAAGCTTATGCAGAGATTTCAACTTACAAATGCTACTTGGAAGAATATGAAACCTTTTGCAGTTTTGTAGGTTCAATTCGACTAGTTTAAGGCAATTCCCAATTGATGATGGAATTTCTTCTATTGCCGTCCCATCTAAAAGCAACTTCTTTATATTTATTGAAACTTCTGGAAACTTGGTAATGCTCGAGCAGCCAGAAAGAACAAGCTTTTCAAGAGATATCAACTTAGAAATGTCAGAAGGAATATTGTTGAGCCTTTTGCAGTTCATAAAATCCAAAATAGAAAGTCCAGAGAGAAGACCAATTGAAGAGGGAATTTCTTCTATTGCAGTTTCACTCAAATACAAGAACCTTACACCCGTTGAAATATTTGGAAACCTGGTGATAGATGAGCAGCCTGAGAGATCAATAGTCACAATGGACTTCAGTAGACAAATGCTTTCAGGAAGGTTCCTGAGTTGTTTACAGTCCTTCAAATTCAATGCAACAAGTCTAGTAGGTTGCCCAATTGATTTTGGAAGTTCTTCTATTGCAGTTTCATTTAGATTTAAGTATAATATGTTCTCAGAAATCTCTGGACACTTGCTAAGATTTAAGCAGCCAGAAAGGTTAAGTGTCTTGAGAGAACTTGATTTAATACCTTTCGGAAGGCTCCTAAGCCCTGTGCAGCATCTCATGTTCAGATCAATAAGCTTGTCCAGAAATTGAACAGATGAGGGAACTTCTACCAAGCTAGTACAGTATTCAAAATTCAATCTCTCAAGATTCTTGGCCTGTGAGAGGTTAGGGAATGTAGTTAGGTGCTTAGAATTGCTAAGGTTGATCTCTTTTAAATGCACAAGATTCTGCAAAGACAATATAAATGGCTATAACAAATTTGCACAAGCCCAACCAGGAATGCATTTTTTAAGGAAAATGGGGAATTGTTGAATCGAGATATATAACATGGTATACCTGAACCCCAGTCCATAACTGTTCAACGTTGCTGTAAGCCAGGTTAAGTTCAACAAGGTTCTCAACTTGAAAATTGGTTGGCATAGAGTTCAGTGGGTATCCATCCCAATGTAGGTACCTCAACTCATCAGAAAGAAACTCGAGGCCACAAGGAAGGTGTACTTTGCAGTTTTTACTAACTCTAGAATTGTAGATTTTGAGCAGTCTAAGATTATACATCCTCACAAAGGCTCTGGAACTCAAGGCTATTTCCCCCATTTTAGATGTGTCTAATAATATCCCTTCTACTTTTTCTGTTCCCTGAAGATCAAAGAAAAGAATAAACTACATAGATATATAAGGAGTTCCCATTATAGTCACAGACAAATATACATGCATTTTCATAATATATTTATCATTTCATAATATATCAAGTGAGGAGGGAAAACATATATCATGTCTCCCCAAATTTTTGGTCAAAACTTTACAAACATCTCTAGGATTCCACTATCTACTGCGCTTGCCCAGCTCTTTAACAGATTCTAGGCGCACAATTTCATGAGCCATTTCTTGCAACAAGCCGAGCATCCACAAAAATATCATATCTCAATACATGTTTTCAGCACACATCACATGAGAATGTCTGGCATGCCACAAATATATATATCTATATGCATATGGATCTCACCAGATTTTTGGTCAACACTTGAAACACATCAATAGGATTCCATAGTCTACTGCGCTTGCCCAGCTCTTTAATAGATTCTTGGCGAACAATTTCATGAGCCATTTCTTGCAACAAACCATGCATTCCTAACTTGTTTTCTTGGACATCAATAAGGCATTTATCAACAAGAACACTGATTCCAATGTCTGCTGAAAAACCACAACCATCTAGTATTCTTTTTACAAAATCAATTTGTTGCCCCTTAAAAAAACATGCAATGTCGAGAAATATATCTTTCTCTTCATCCTCTAGTGCATCAAAACTTATTTTCAACACATGGAAAATTTCAGATCGAGAAATTCTGCCAAGTTTTTCCATTGCACTTTCCCAATCTTGTTTGCTTCTGCCACGTAGAAAAGAACCCAAAACTTCAAGTGCCAAGGGGTTGCCTTGAGCATATTTCACTGCTTTATTTGATAGCTCGATCCTATCTTTTGTGGGATAGTTCTTCTCAAAAGCGTGTACACTGAACAATTGAAGAGCTTCATCCTCATTTAATCCCTCAACTTCATATACATAATCAACTCTATTCTTAAGAACCTGTCTATCTCTAGATGTCACAATAACTCTGCTTTCTAAACCGAGATCAGATCTCCTAATTAGGGAATCTAATTGATTTACATTATCTACATCATCAAGAACAATCAAAACTTTTGTACACTGAAGCCTGTTCTCATTGAAAATTGATCCCACTTTGGAAATTGCAATATGTTTGTCCTCCAATATTTCAAGTAGAAGTTTTTGTTTTAAATAATCAAGCCCACATCTTTTCGACTCTTCCCTAATATTTTTGAGGAAGTAGACACCTTCAAATTGACTTGAAAGACACTTGAAAATTTCTTCAGCAATAGCAGTCTTACCTATGCCGCCCATACCCCAAATTCCTATGATGCGAACGTCTGGCAACCCAATGCATAATAACTCTTTAATCTGTTCAATGTGTGAATCTATTCCAACTAAGCCCTTTGAATCTCTAAAGGATGCATTATTTAACTTCTTCAAAACATGTTTCACAATTTCATTCACAAGCTTGGCCTCAGGCCTATAAAATGTGAAGAACAAATAGTGGTGAGACAAAATGCGCAATAAGGAAATAATGAAAATAAATGTGCTACGAGGAACAAAGGAAATAGCAAGAGTTATGCTAAATCATCATTTTCTTTTGATCTGTCTTTTTTTATGACAAAAATCAATCACAAACAGTTCCTAGCCATCGCATGGTAATGTCTACTTCAAGTTCTTTACATGCAACATCATTCCAGAAGCTACACAACTAGCATGTTTCATATTTTTGGTGCTCTACAATTACCTACAAACAAAAAACTCATTGCAAAATCTTACATTCATGACTTCACATAAGTTGATAAGCAGAACTTTTGTAGTAATAATTAAGGTCAGTACATGTAATCCAACTGATAAATAGGCAAGTCGTACAAAATACTAAAAGAAAAGATCCAAATAGTACATAATCATTATTAGAGCTGATTGATATAGTGTTTGTTTGACACAGTTTATGAAAAGGAAAAAATAATTTTTTTGGGTGAGAAGCTGATTTTGGTTCACTTTATATTGTTTGGTAAATATCAAAATTAATAAAAGCAATTATCTGGATAGCTAAAATTCAATTATTTGGATAAGTTATAAATTGAAACTTTTCAAGATAGCTAAATTTTAGATTAAATGCGTAGTTGATTTTAAAAAATTAGTAGACAAAAATACCCTTATGAGTTTATAAATAATTTTTAAATTGTATTTTACCAAATACAAATATATAATTAATTGCTTTTGAAAGTATTATTTTTAAATATAAAATTTTTTCTCACATGAAAAGCTATTTTTATAAGCTGTGTCAAACTAGATCATAATATTTTTTTATCAGATTTTACTGGTTACTTTATATCACATGTTTGATAGTAATTATGAGGAAATGAGGAAAATGATTATGGATAATAAAAGATTATTATTTTGAAAAGTTTTTATCAAAAGTGCTGAGTTTTAATATTTATAAATTGAATTTAATATTTTTATTATTAAATACTTAAATAAATAATTTTAAATTAAAAACTCAATCTGCTATTTTCACCAAATTAATAAATTTTAGTTCCTCAATCAAGTATCACATTCACTAAATATTTTTTATCATCTAAGATGACATTTTTCCAGATCATAATAAAACACTAGTTACTATTTATGCTAAGTAGAATGGCTACTTGGAAAAGTGTGTTCGGTAGAATGGCTGCTTGGAAAAGCGTGTTTGATATCCAAATCACAGTTAAGAGAGTATTTAAATATTTAACTATAAAATTTAATTACAATTTAAAAATATATATATTAATAATTTGAAAAATTATTAAATTTTTAGATATTTAATTAATAAAAATTAATTTTCGATTTATCTTTTTTAAATCGACAAAATCTAATAAAAAGTATAATTATGATTACAGATTAAAATTTTTATTAATTAAAAAAAATAATTTTATTTCAAATCAACAATTATCAATCGTCTATCTAAACACCCCCTAATTAATAAAATCTTAATTCCAAACCCTACAGTTTAGGGCGGATTAATCTCCCCTTTTTATTAGGCCTAATCCACACAGTACAGGGTTAGCCTATCACCCTTCCCTAACCACACCTAGCATTACATCAATATTTTTAAAATCGAACTGATTAAAAAATTAGTAAAGATATAAGATTAAAAATTTGATTGGGATCAAATCGATTAAATTGAAAAAAAAATTGATATACATATAAATATATATATAATTTGATATTTATTATATATATAATGAAAATAAATATAATTTGACATTTATTATTTTTAACCAAAAATTAAAAATAATTTAAAAAAAATTATGATTTGTTCGAACTAGAAAAACCAATCCAATTCAATTGATTTATCGATTTTTTAACTGATTTTTAAAAGTCAAATTTTTAAAAATTGACTGAATCAATCCTTAATTTAATTTCTGATTTTTTTTATTCGACCGACCAGTGTAATCTGATTTTAACAACTAAGCATCACATCGTCTTTATGTTGCAAAACAAAATACTCCTTCCATAAATGTTGTAATTTATTTTTGGCTAAATCTGTAATGTTATTATACTATCAATAAAAAAGGCTTTATTTATCATTAAATCATTTACTTTAAATTCTAACTATTGAAAATAAAAAAAAGTTATCTATTATTCAGACAACTAAAACTTTTACCTGTATTGGTATTTATTATAAATAATTAATATTTTGTATCTTATTTAATGTTATGAGCCATCTCTAGTTGTTATCCAATAAGTAAATTTCTGAATTTTTGTTACATATATATTTTGTAAATGACAATTTTACCCTCCAAAATAAACTCATCCAAAACTCATTTGCTCTGTCAACATTAAGCTAAAAAAATTATAGTTAAATACATATAGTTAAAAAGTTGAGATAAATATAGCAAATTACTCTATTGTATCGGAGTTTTTTAATTAGAAGCTGTGTTTTTTTTTTTTTGTGATAATTTGGTGTTTGTGGTTGTTTATTCGTTATTTATGTTGAGGTGAAAATTAATTTTTATTTTTGTATTTTGATGTTGCATCCACATATCATTTTATAAATATTGTGTGGTATTAAATAAAAAGGATAAGTATGATAAAATATCTTATAATTTGATACTTTTTTAGTTTAGGGGTTAAGGTTTGTTTGTAACAATTTAATACATATGATTTTCGCCATTATCATTTCTTCTAAAAAAAATAAAACACTTACAATTATCTCAAATCCTTCCAAATAAACCAATAAATTTCATATTACAACTCAATTATCAATTATTAATTTAATCACAATAAATTGAATTTTTGCTTTTCTTTTTTCATTAAATTCAAACTAAACTTAGTATTTCATTTCATTAATTACTCAAAAATTTGATCAAGAAAACTAAAAAATAATTAGAAAATTAATTGATAAAATTTCATACTTAGATAAACTTTTTCATCTGCGTCTTTGTGTCGTATGAAGAGATGTATTGATTATCTCAAGTAATTGAAAAATTGAGAGGTCAACTTATTTAATTTTCCAAATTCGTCGCAAAAAAAAAAAGCAAAAAATCTAAAGAAAAAAGAATGAGATTGAGGAGGAAAAGAGTTAATAATTAATTTGTGATGGTAGTAATAGTTAGAGCTCGGTGATAATATTTTAATGACTGCCTAAGAACAAACATGATGTATATGGAAGAAGAAGAAGAAGAAAAAAAAAATTTCTTCTCTCTTCTTTTAGGTTTTATTATTTTTGTAAAGGTATTTTGGTAATTTTGAGAAAGAAGATACAAAAATTTTAGTAATTCTAATTTGTTCCTTCTGTTTTGAGATAAATGTCAAACGACTAAAACTATAATAATTAAACTGTCAAAAACAAATTTTAACTCTAAATTATAAGTGTCAAATCATATAATATTTTATTGTATTTATTCTTTTAATTTAATAATCATGTCAGAAAATATAAATAAAAATTAATTTTTATAATTTTTGAAATTTTCTTTTGGGATATAACATAACGGTGCCATTTTGTTATTTAGGCATTGAATTTCAGCCTCTCTTGCTTATTTATTTATTTATTATTATTATTATAAATAGAATATATCATAATAATAAATTAATAAAAACTCACATTATTATCTAAAAATTAAATAAAAATAAATTATCATTTATATTATAATAATTCAAAATTTAAAACTCATCAAACTAATACTAAATTAACTTAAATAATTATAAAATTATATAAAATTAAATAAATTAAAATACTAGAATATTATAAAATTTTTAAAAATAAAATGAATAGAAATAACAATAAAAAAATTAAATTTAGCAAAAATTATATATATAATTTATTTTATTTTATTATTTTTTCTATTTATAAAAATTAAATTGAATTTTAAAAAAAATAAAAATAATTAATATTAAAGTAATTAATATTAGTAGATTAATTTATATTTTTCTATTATATAATATTAATTTAATCACTCTCGATTTATTTTCGGTTTAATCAGTTCGATTTTGATTGAATTTCTGACTCTTTAATTTTTATTTTTATTGATTTTTTGATCGATTCCGATTCGAGAGCATTGGATAGCAATTTTATAATGAACAAAAGCTTTGACTTGGCATCATGCTCATTTAAGTATAATTATCATAAATATTGTAGAAATATCAATTTAAACAGATAAAATTAGAAAATTAATTTTTAATAGATTGAAAAAAAATTTATGTAAAAGTTAGATTTTGATGTGCCAAAAAGCACTTTCTATATTAAAGTTGGATTTAAAAGTATAAATAAATTTTTTTATAATTTAATGTTTTTTTTTTTTTTAAGTAATGATTGAGATTCACCTGAATCCATCAATCTTCGCACTTGATTGCATTTTTTTTTTCAAAGGAATTTAATTGAATATCACCTTTTTTCAATGGATTTCATCCAGTGATTTTCAGATATTCAACATCTTGGTCAGAAATAAACTTGAAATAAGATTAAAAAAAAAACATTTCCAAGTTCAATACAAAACGACGTTGTTTTATCCTCATAAGTTATGACAATAGACAAATCAAGGAAAACTAAGTCAAGTAGCAAAGCAAGTACTGATTTGTCTTGTAACTGAGCTAGCCATGGATCAATCCCCAAACTATGCCAACTCAAAAGACTAAGTTGGCAAAAATTCACTCTTGACAAAATGATAATAATAATAATATACTTTTTTTCCTTTTCAAAAAAGTTTTTATATCCCATAAAAAGTATAAGAAGCATATAGGAATTTACACTTACCTGATCACCTGAGAATCCCATCCAGATATACTAGCAGCTTTCATCAAGTCAGCCCTCCACTTAGGCATCATTTCTATTTTCTCCTTGAAGTTCTTCTCAAGCTCAATAAGTGCATCTCTAAAACTCCCACTCTGTTCTGCTACATCAGAGGGAGATACATGGTAGAAAACTGGTAAAACAGTCTGTCCATGTGTTTCCTTGCATTCAAGTATTTTCACCATTTCATCCAAGCACCATGGAGAAGATGCATAGTTTTTAGAGAAAATGATTACAGAAATGATTGATTCTTCAATTGTTCTCAAAAGGGCTGGTGTTATTTCTTCCCCTCTCTCAAGGTCATTATCGATGAAGGTCTTGACCTTTTTACGACACAAAGCATCATAGAGATGGCTAGTAAAATTATCACGGGTATCCTCGCCTCTAAAGGTAAGGAACACATCATACTTTCGTTTACGAGTAGTGGAAGAAGATGCCATTATAGACAATTAAGCTGTAGTACGTGATAAAATCACTTGAAAACAGAAATCAATAAAGGCTCCCTCTTTTCCTGGAAAATTAATATTAAGAATTCACCCTCAAGAAAGAGAGCAACAATAATCAAAACCAGCAAATGTAAAGGAATAGCTTAAAGAATTAGAGTATTGAATTGCAGTGGAAATACAGGAAAGGCAACAATATTTTTCTCTGTGCTTCGGTAAGCTAATAGCGAACAGAGTGTTACAATTTCTATGCGAGTTGAATCACATAACCTAATTAGCCTTACCATAATGTAGCCAGCAAGACAAAATAAGTGAATAACAATCAAAGCCATAGAATCATTATTTCCATTCGCACTTGGAAATTCAATGAAAGGGGGAAAATATTACTGAAAAGACTAAACTCGGTCCCATTTCTTTTGTCCCATTTTGAAAAATCCCCAGTCGATTGACAAGTCATTTTAACAGTATTGCCTGTAACTAAGGGCAATCATGAGGGATATACATGATTTTTCAATGAACGCATTTAAAACAAACTCCTTTCAAGGCAAGAAAACTGAAATATCAAAGACTTTAGTGTAAAAGAAGCTTAAACAATCAAATAAAAATTTCAACTGCCATATTAATATCCTACAATCCAGTACTTCTATAATTCACACTTCCTCACAAAGTCATTCAAAGAGTCTGAAAGTAAAATTAAAATTAAAAAATCTAATTTTAATTATAGTGTTTAACAACACACCTAAAATTATAATTAGAAAGATCATTTACAAAATAAAAATAAAAAAAAATCAATAAGGAGCAACAATATAGAAGCCTCGATTATAAAAATTTCTAGATTTGATTTGTGTTTAGGCGCAGCATTTTAGGGGTTTTAAAGCTCCATAACGCAGTGTTTTTATTTTTATTTTTTTAATTTTCATATTCTACGTGGTATCCAATAAGTAATATGTGGGCGTTATGTTATATATTAAAAAAATTATTTTTCAAACTTAGCATATTTAACGGCGTCAGCTAAAATATTACATAAGTGTCCAACCGTATAAACAACAGGAACCAAATTGTCATAATAAAACCACAAGCCCCTAATACAGTCAACGTCAAATCACAAAGTATTTTTTATACTTTCCCCTAAATTATTTAAGAAAATATTTTTACAATTCAATTGGAATTGGTTCAATGGTTAAAATTTAGGTAAACAGATCCAAAAATACCAAACTTTGATGATTTTTATAAAGTTGTAAAAAAAAAATTCTCATCGATGAATACTTAAAATTTCATTTTAGTCACCTATCATATTTCTAACTTGAAAATTTAACGTGAAATGACATATCATCATTTTCATCTAACTCAACCAACTTTATAGAATTCATATCAGCTTAATTTTAATAATTATATCTAAAAAAATTAAAAATTCAATATTCTTAAAGTGATTTATATTTTTTACATTTTGATTCTTTTAATTATTTTTTATTTCAAAATATTCCTTTACTTTTTTATCAAAATATTCTTTTAATTATTTTCACTAATATTTTTTTATTATTTTTTATCAAAATATTATTTTAAGTATTTTAAGTGAAAATATCATTCTAATTTAAAATTTATTTAATTTTCATAAATTCAAATAATAATTTTTTTTAAAAAAATCAATTTATGAATTCAAAATAATTGCCTTTTTTTTTATCCAAACTATTCTTTTAATTTTTTAAATAAAAATATTATTCTAATTTAAATTTATTAAATTAGAAGATATTCTTCTAAAAGATGAATAATTATTAGATATATTAGATAATCTCAAAAATAAATTTTTATATAAAAGGAAATACTTCAATGATTAAGATTTAAGAATTATTAGATAGTCTTATATTTAAATAAATAAAAAACTTATTTAAATTTTGATATAATAAAATAATTCTTCATTTAAAAAAAAAATAGAAGAATATTTTTACTTAAAAAATTAAAAAATATTTTGAATGAAAAAAAATAACAAATGATTTTGCATTTAAAAATTGATATTAAAAAAAATTATTGTTTGAATTTATAAAAATTAAATAAAGTTTAAATTAGAATAATATTTTTAATTAAAAGTATTAATAAAATATTTTGATAAAAATAAAACATCAAAAGAATATTAGTGGACATAATTAAAAGAATATTTTTTAATTAAAATAATATTTTGATAAAAAAATTAAAAGAGTATTTTAAAATGAAAAAAAATAACTAAAATAATCGAAAGTAAAAAATATAAGTGATCTCAAAAATTACTAAACTTTGATTTTTTTTAATATAAACTTTGATATTTTTTAATATGATAACTAAAATTTGATTGATATTATTCCTACATGACTTTTTTAGTTAATCAGAAGTAATTCACGCCAGATTTTTTGATAAAATTTTTTAATATGTGACTATTAAATATAAAGAAATTAAAACTTTAGGTATTTATCGGTAAGAAAATATTATTTTGTGATCACTTTGGAAAAAATACTAAATTTTTATACTTTTGAATCTATTGATCCGTTAAAATTTTACGAAACTTACATCTTATATAACATTTTTCTTTTATTTATTTTTTTCTCTTGAATATATATATATATATATATATATATATATATATATATATATATA
>CANXYC012621402.1:0-15603 GCA_948193065.1 Aleurites moluccanus
AATGAAATATATATATTAAAAAAAAAAGTTTTAGTGTGTGTTACAAATAAAATAAAAAAACAATATATATATATATATATATATATATATATATATATATATATATATATATATATATATTGCACGAGAGACTTAAAAAAAAAAACAAACAAACAAACAAACACACACAAAAGTCAATTTAAAGAAAGAAAGGGAAAGATGACAGTAGCCAAAAAGCCCTGGAATGAAAAAAATAAATAAAAATAAAATAAAAATAAAAAGAGAGAGAGAAGGAAACAAAAAATAGGAAGGGGAAAATCAAAGAATTCATTAAAAACTTTCTAAAGGTAATTCTTAAATTCAACTTGTAAATTTAAATTTTATGAGTTTAAATGATAGTTTAGGGGGTTAAATTAGTGGAATATGATGTTTAATTAAGAATTTAAAGCATGACAATGAAAAATTAGTTCAAGATTGAATTTAAGTTAGTAAAAGGAAGAAAAGTTAGAAACACATCTAGAAATTCTGAAATTTCCTATGTGTGAACAAAATCTTGGAGGTTAAATTTCGTAGCCTTAAGGAAATAATTTAACAAAGTATAAAATATAAAAGTTGTAGATATATATGTTAGATTATATATCTTTAAGAAAGTTTTATCAAATTCATACTGTGTTGGGAGATATAGGTCGCCGATCAGTATTGACTCGGTTTAGGGTTTTCACTGAGAAACCCTACTGAGTTTTGAGATTTTGAGGATCTTATGTTCAGATTTTGGGAAAGATCAAAACATGAAAAATATTCCCTTATGTCTTAGATAAATTGCAGTAAAAACAGAACAGTATTTGGATACTTACACATTGAGTTACAAGTAAAATTGCTAGGATAGAAGTTGCAGTAAAAACAGAATTTAGGACAAATTTTGAAATTCCACCATAAATTGTATAGAGCTTAGAAAAATCTGATTTTTAGATATGTTAGATACTCATATGTCTAATTTAAATTAAAAAAAGAAATTGAAACAATTGGATAAGTATAATTAGAGAAATTGCTAAGTGAATCAGGACTGCCCAAGTAGGAAATGAGAGAGAAAGATACAATTTAAAAGCACATTGTATGAAATCAAAGTAAATTGAGTATTAAAACTCTTTAATTGCCTTGTAGCTTCAAAGGATAAAGACAAAGAAGAAGAGCCCTTGGATCATCCCTATTGTTTGTGTTAGAGTGGAGGGTTGAGAGTTTGGAGCTAGAGTTTGAAAGGTGAGTATGTATATATGTCATTTTACTTGAATTTGAATCCAAATGAAATTGTTAATGTTTCATTGCTTTGAATCCTTGAATGATTGAAACCCTAATTATTGGATGAATGCTTATTGTAACTTTGAAAATGATTGACTATAGAACTTTTTTTCAATGTCAATTGTGAACCTTGAATTGGATCCACATCTAATATGCTAATGACATTCCTACTCACCTGATAGAGTAGGATAGCAATTGTATCAAGTATTGTGCACAATGAGATTATACAAAAGACCCCAGCTGGGAGGGGTATTCTTAGCCATATAGTCTCATCAGTTGTATGAGTGATAAGCATACTACTAGCTGTAATCTTTGATTTTATATACATATTGGAAATCTGTCATTATTACAAACTATCCATTGCTATTCCTTTTGATCAATTGAAAGTATTTGGAATATTGATTGCATCATTGACCAATCTTTCATTACCTTGTTGCTATATATTTCCAATGGCTAATTTGATTGGTTATCTTTATTGTTCATTTATTCTGTAACTTTTATTTACTAAGCCTATCACTTCCCTTGTGAGCTACTTTTATAAACCTAGCCTCACAAGTGAAGTGACATATATACATTACTCACTAGGAGTTATCTCACTCTTTAGTGGTTTAATTTTTTTTTCAGGAGATAGATAGATTAGTGAGGTTCTAGCTTCCGCCTTTTTTCTGCTGTGAACCAATCATATTAAAGTATAATATCTATTTTTTTGAGTTTTGGACCTTAGATGCTCCATGGTTTATAAAGAATTAAATAACAGTTGGTTAAGTAAATAATGTTAAATGCTAAACAAATTATGATTATTGGTTATATATATGTTGGTAATAACCTAATGAATATAATTGGTGTTGATAATGCAAATAATGACAGGAATTTATTAAAGTATTATAGATGAAAATTTTGCTTATGAAGTTAAGGATATAAGGATATAATTATTGGAAGTGTAATATTTTCTGCAGATTGTGTATTGAAATTTGTTGAAGAGAGGGACTTGGTCCTGGATAATAGGTGTATAAATAAAGGAAACTTTGCCAAAATTTTCCTGTAAAATTATTAATTGGGGTTCTACGGGATTAGGTGGCCTTACACCTTCTCATTCTCCAGGACCGTCATATCTCTTGAAATGGGGGATGTGACAATGACCCAATTGATATTACTGTTTCAATGATTGATTACCTTATCTATTAATAGATTCCTACTATTTTGAAATACCACATGACATAATCATCTTTACCTATCCTTATGTATATTCCTACTATTTTGAAATACCACATGACATAATCATCTTTACCTATCCTTATATATAATAATATGTTTATAACTCACTGAGTAAATTATACTCATTATATAGTTATTTACTATTTTTTAAGGAGTAAGATAGTGATGCCTGTTTCAAAGTCATTCATTTTCTCCGACTTAGGACGTCAAGAACTCCAAGGTAGATATTTATTCTTAAATGGTCATATGTATAAACGCTAGAGCTCTATGGTACTGTATATAGATAGGTAAATTATGTATAAAGTATTATATGAATATTTAATAATGACAGTCGATATGATGAGATTAAATATGATATGACATGTTACTGGAATTTAACAGATAATTAATGCAATATGAGTAATGCCAAATGACTGGTAATGATAATGATAACGACAAAAATTGTGATACCAAAAATGATAGTACTAAAGTGATCGTGATATGATGTGAGATAAAAATATAAAAGTGTCATGCTTGCTTATTGATATCGTGGAGTTGAGAATATAAGGGTGGTGCATATTGTGAGTATTTTCTATGCAGGTTGATAATTTTGAAAAATTATTGAAATATTGAGTTGGGTACTATTCATGTTAGGAATTATTATAAAAATATAAATGAGATTCTGTCAAAATTTCTGCAAGATTATTAATTATTAAAAGAATTTGAACGTTAATGAATGGTTTTAAATATGAATGATTGGTAATTAACATGCTTAAAGGTTCTATGGGTTTCTGGTGACTTTTGGTTTATCCGTAGTCTATGACCGTTGCGTTTCAAATTTTTGGGGCGTAACATAAACATTGGGTGATATAAAAAATTATGAGATTGTTAGATCAAAATTTAATCAGTTAGTCAAATCAACTCAAAAAATATTTCCAATAATGATTAAACTTCAGCTTCCAATAAATATATATATAAAAAAAAAAAAAAAAATTCCTGTTAGACTAAGCAATATGTAATATTGAATAATTATATATTATAGATTGCAAAATCAACCTGAATATGGAGATTCGATTTGACTCTTCCGACACTGAACCCTATCTAGATCAACCTGAATATGGAGATTCGATTCGACTCTTCCGACATTGAACCCTATTTAGATCTGATTTGACTTTAATAGACAATAATCCAAAATCCGAATTATTTGACCTGAAAGTGACCCGTATCCGAAAATTAACCGATATGACAAAAATTTGAACCTATGAATGAACCGACTTGAGGAGACGTCGAACCCGCTTACTGACCCATCCAAGTGACCGAAAACCCGACAATGACCCCATCAGAGAATGACCTGAATCTGATATTGGATCAACTCGAAATTATCTAAACTTGAACGCAACTCGACCAAAAAGAAACCCAACCCAAATAATGACCCAACCTGAAGGCCACTCGAACTAGAAATAATCAAAATATAAGATGACCCGAATTGAAAATGATATGATCCGAAATCATCCAATACTTTAAAAAAATCTAAAATCTGCATGTAATTATAATGTACACATATGATTGGGTAAAATTTATTTAATATAATGTGGTAACATTTAAAATTCTACTCTATCGCTTTTAATTATAGGAAGAAATATGATTTTTTTTCCATTATAGATAGAAATATGAATTAAAACACAATAGCTAATGATAAGTTAAATTCTTCATGAAAGTAGATTAAGAATAGATATACAAACTATATACCAATTGGTTTTATTTTAAGTTGGTGGATAAACATGACTATTGAAAATTGAAATCAATAATTGTATGAGTCAATAAATAGTGAATTGGAGGTCTAATTAATTCTTATAATTGATAATTGAATATTACATATATAATCCAGATTTTAGATTTTGTCATAATTGATAAAGGGTCTGGTGGTTTACTGTAATAAATTCACCTGAAATTCGAATCGACAAACCTAATAATTGAGATGATCTAATTTGATGGTGACCAGAAAGTCGATAGTAACCTTAGTAGTTGACGACTTGACCCATTGACAATCCAATCCAATGACGACCGAAACTCGATCATGACTCGATCTTTTGACGATTCGACTTATTGACAATTTGACCTGATGACGACCTAAACTCAATAATTATTTGACTCATAAATTAACTTGATCCGTTGATTATTCGACTCAAAAAATGATCTGGATCAATAATGACCCAACCTGATTGATGAATCAATCCAATGATAATCTTACCCGGTAATGACTCGAACCCAAAATTATCCTAATCTAAATTTAATCCAAACCGAAATAACTGATTTGAAACCGACTCAACTGGCCCATTTTCCATATATATTATATACTTTAATGAAGAGATTAAATGTATGTTTTGTTTTTTTGTTTTTAAATTGCATTCCCATTCCATTTGTTAGGTACTTTAATAAATATTGTTCTAATGGATTTTTTTTTAATTAATTATTCTAATATCTCTGTATTTTTTAAAATTATTTTAAATCGTCCATATATTTCTAAAATTATATTAAAACGATTTTGTATTTTATTCTAATATCTCTATATTTTTTTAAATTATTTTCAATCGTTTCTATATTTCTAAAATTATACTAAAATGATTCTGCATTTTACTTTTGTTAAAAAATAAAATTCTTCTATTAAATCAATATTAAAAAATCCATAATACCCTTCATTTTCATTTTCATTCTTATGTCATTATTTTAATTTCACTCTCACCAAAAAAAAAAAAAAAATTGGAAAAATAAAAAGAAATTCACATCATATTCCCACATAAATTCCCAAATTTTGAAACATGCACCTTCTAATTCTGATTCTAATCAAAATACATCAATAAACACAACAAGAAATGAAACCAAAATCCAAATTTTTTAGTTAATCCTTCTGTTTGGGACCTTGCATGTTGTTCATGGTAGCTTTCGTTTAACTCCGTTTCCACTGCAAACAAATTGCTGGAATATGTGAAATTTGATTGTTCAAAATTTTTTGCTTCTTTTGGTAGAATGATTTCCATTTTGAGAAGAGGGATTGGATGACTGTTCGTCCAAATGAGCTGCCAAAAAAAGGTTCACAGTTGATAAGCAAGGATTCTTCCTATTTGAAAAAAAAAAAAAAAAAAAAAGTCTGGGTTGATATGGTCAGTCATTTAATTCAATAAAATCACTTGATTCATGAGCAGATCATGGGACTAAATCCTCCTTTTAGAGTTAAAGCAGCTTTGGCTAACAAGTTCATTGATAAGCCTCTTCAATTCAAACCAAAACTCCTTATTCTGATTGTTCCACCAGAAACAGAAAGGTACAAGCTGGCATTTGTTCGTATCTCTCCCCCTCTCCCTCTCACACACACACATACTCTCTTTAAGACACATCTTGTCTTTTTCCAGGTTGGACAAAAAGAATCCACCTTATGATCTTATTTGGGAGGATAATCAGTGTACGTCAGGAAAGGTAATATGAGAATAAAACGCTACTTGCATTTTCCGTAATAGCTGAAATAGATTTGTGTTTTGATGATGGTTTTTCTTTTTCTCAAAAAAAAAAAAAAAAAAATCCTTTTGCAGTCATTTTATCTGCCTGGGTCTGTTGATGAGAATGACAAACAAATGAAGCAGTAGAATTTGACTACACTGCCTCCTTATCTTTGGAGCCGCCGTGATTAGAGTGCAAAACACAAGGCTATAGCTCAAATGCATGGTCATGTATCCAGGGAACCGGGAGGATAACCTTTGGAAAAAAAAATCATGATGAAACTAAAATACATGATCATCCAGCTGAGGTCGACTGTTACAATATTGATGCTTCAGGGCTGACTGATGATCACCTGCAAAATAAAGAACCAAACAAACCAAGTCTTGAGGTAGCTGTGGTTGAAAGTCTCAAAGAATACTCCCCTCGTGACAATGATGTCAGAGAAAGCCAAGATAGTCATGGCCCTGAGAGAAGCCAGTCTAACGAGACTTCAAGGAAGAGAAAGCATGGTGAAGATAAACCTGGTAGAGGAATGAATGAAAAATTACCAGAGAACAGAAAAGAATGGTGGAAAGCCCCCGGGAAGCGAGCTACACAAGGGAATGCCTCATCGTTCCCCACCCAATACAGTCCATGGTAGATCCTCACAGGAAAGTCTTCGATCTAGATCTCTTGAAATGCCCAGGCAGCTAGAAGTTACTGAGAACAATTTAAGCAAAATAAAGAAATAGAGCAAGAAATTAAGGATGTTAAAAAGTTTTGAGAGATTTAGCTGAGAATAAATTAGCAGAAAAAGCAAAAGAGATAAAAGTTGTTTTTTTTTTTTTTTTTTTGGAATTGTGAATAGAAGAAGAAGACGGGATGGGCAAATATTATTGGTATTTTGAGTATTTAAATAAATATTTGTTATAAATATATAGATAAATATAAATATATATTCATCTATCCCACTACTCATAAATTTTTATATTTAAAATTAATTTTATTACACCATTTATTTTGTAATTTATGGTAGGTTTATATATTGTAACCTATAATGGAAATAAACTCTATAAATAGTAGTTTATATTACTTTGTAATATACACTAATAAGATAATATAAAACTCTCTTTTCTACATTCTTACTATTTATTATTGTTCTTGTTCTTGTTCTTATTTTTATTTTGTTTATTTTTCATAACACATTATCAGCACGATTCTCTATTTTTAAGCAATCAAATCCAAGTAAGTTTGTCTACTTTTAAAATATTAATTTCATGCATCTTATTTATTTCACTAGCTTAATGAATTATTTATATTTATAAAAAAATACTAAAATATATGAGTTTATTATTCTTATAAAAAAATTTTATTTTGTCATTGCCTTTATGTTTATAATTTATATCTTGTTGCTTTTGATTAATAATAATATTATGCTTATATGTTTTAAAGTTTTTTTTTTTTTATCAATGGATAGATCGAAGTTTTTTTATTCTTATGCTACCTAATTTTATTTTCCATGACATATTTGATAGTTTTCTTATCCAAAAAGTTTAAAAATCTTTCTCTTGATAACATTTTTATTCAAGTATTTGAGGTTTGAAATTTTTTCTATTAATAATATTATAATTCAGGTATTTGAGTAAGTAAATTCTATTTCTATACATTATCATTTTATTTTTCAATCTACATCTAACATAAAAAAATTTATACTCTAATTTTAATATTTATTTTTGTATAGATTATAATATTTTATACTTGTTAAAATATAATTTGCTCTAATTTTGATATTTGTTTTTGTATAGATTATAATATTTTATACTTGTTAAATTATAATTTGAAATAAAAAAGAAATAATTTATATTTGTTATCTTATAAAAATTTAAGTGAAAAAAATAGGATACTTATTATAAATTTTTTAATTTAATCATGTAATAATAATAATAATAGTAAGTTTATTTATTTTGATATTGCAAAGTTATTTTTTTATTTAAAATATGTTGATTTTTTTTGTTAGAATTAACTCTTAATGTGTAGATAATATTTACAAATAATGATATGTTAATATTTTTCATATATCGAATATGCTCCTGCAGTAGCAATATCGATAAAAAAATTGTAAAAATGTTATGAATTAACTTCATATCTTCTTATTCAATCTCATTCCCTGAAATGAATGCGGTAATACTTAATTGAATAAAATAACAAGTTGTTAATGAAAAATTCATGGAGCACATTCTACTAGTTTTATCATATTTCTTGAAGTGAATGTAGTAATATATAACAACAATACTATGAAATTTAAAAGTAAATATATAATAATTATTTTTTTCATAAGAATAAAAAAATATTATAAGAATACTTATTACCACCAGAAGTGGGATAAAATTATACAGAAATGAGAATAGAAAAGGTGGACAAATTTTTTAAAGTAAATATTATCGATATGGTATGAAGAAAATTTGGTTACATATTTATCGTATGATAAAATATTTTATTGATATTTATCAAGCATCGTAAAAATAGAAAAAAAATATGAATATAAATTTTATCTCTAACAATGATGATTTTGATTATGATCATATAAATATTGCTTATGTTGATGTGACAAATAATTTTTTGAAAATATTGAAAGGAATTATTGATTTCGATATATATTGTGAATAGTGCGATAACTCGTACAATTTTAAAATTATCAAATATTTTTCTTATTTGAAAATGGATGAGACAATTGTTTCTAGTAAAAGAAAAAAATAATTGAAAACTCTAGAAGAGTTAATATATTATTACAAGATCAAAAAAATTTATTATACAAAATACATTATTTTCTCCAAAGTCTCATAGAAATTTGTTAAGTTTTAAAGATATTCATAATAACGAATATCATATTGAGACAATAAATGAGATAAATTAATAATACCTCCATATTACAAGCATTATTTCGGGTAGAAAAATATAGTGAAATTTTTTTTGTTATTTTCTTTAATTTGTATTATACAAAAATTAGTGGAATTAAAAAGAATCTGATAGTAAATTAGAAGTTTACATATCCAAATATTTTTATTATTTGGAATGATAAGTTAGGTTATCTTGGTTTAAAAATAATAGAAAAAATATTAAAAATTCACAGTGATAATTCTTCAAATCAATCAATTGGCTTTTGGTCAAAAGCCAGATATTTTTCATCTAAGAATTTTTGAATGTGCGGTATATATCTTAAATACTCCACCACAACACACTAAGATGAGACATCAAAAGAGGTTAAAAATATAAGTTGGATATAAATCTCCTTTAATAATTAAATATTTTAAATTATTAATGGTGATATATTTACTGTTCGATTTGCAAATTATCATTTGATGAAATAATATTCTCAGCATTAGGGGGAGATAATAAAAGTTGAGAAATACAAAACAATATAAACAAGAAGTTCATAAATTAATTTATCTGCAAAAATTAACAAATCAATTACCGGATGCAATTGCTGATTTAAAATGAGTAACAAAATCTCATATAACAACCGTTAATGTTTTAATTTGTATTGTCGTCCCAGAAGGACAATTTAATAATATTAATAAATCTCAAACATGCTTGAAGCGTGGAAAGCTATTGGTTATAATGATAAAAGTCATTGAAAGAGAAAAATAATAAATAATAAAGATAATTTTATTGAAAATGCAGATATTAATATAGATACACTTCCTGAATAAGTACAAGTATCTGAAATTAATAAAAATGAAGAGATATTGATAAATTATGTTAGTTATGAAAAAAGATAGAATCAAAATGAAATAGTTATTGACTCTTGTTTTACATATAGTGTAATATATTTTTATGAACGAAAATGATGATTTTGAACCACAATCTATTTAATAATGTTGAAATAGAGTTGATTGAACAAAATAAAAAGATACAATATAATCAGAATTGGATTTTCTTGAAAAGCGTAAGATTTTTAGACCAGTAGTCCAAACACCAGAAGATATAAAACGGTTAGATACAAATAGATTTTTGTGAAAAAAAAAATAAGAAAAATAAAATTATAAAATACAAAACAATACTTGTTACACAAAATTTTTCACAAAAATCTGAAATCAATTATGAAGAGATATACTCTCATATGGTGAATGTAATAATATTTTGATACCTTATTAATTTAAAGACTTGATATGCACCTAATGATGTAGTCACAATTTACCTATATGACTCAATTGATAATGATATTTATAGGAAAATCCCTGAATGATTTAAAATACTAAAAAAAATATAATTTAAATTTTCGAGAAATTTATTCAATTAAATTACAAAGATTTTTGTATAAATTTAAATAATTTGGACTCATATAGTAAAATCACTTTAATGAATACTTGTTCAAAATAGAATATAAAAGCAACACTATAGAGAAATTTGTATATGAATTTACCATAATTATTATATATATTGATAATTTGAATATTATTGAAATTTCTGAAAAATTTCCAAAAGTAACATATTGTTTGAAAAAAGAATTTGAGATGAATTATTTTGAAAAAATAAAATTATGTCTCGATTACATATTGAACATTTGGCAAAAGAAATTTTTATTTATCAGTTAATTTATACACAAAAGTTCCTTTATAATTTTATATATAAAGCACATTTATATTGAATAATTCAATGGTTGTTCAATCACTTGATGTGAATGAGAACTCTTTCCAGTCTCAATAAGATAATGAATGAATTTTTAGTCCTGAAATACCATATCTTATGCAATAGGTGCACTAATATATTACAAAAGAATGATGAAATTGGTTCTCAATAAATTCATTCAAGTGACAATCTAACAGATTTGTTCATTAAGATACCCGAGGAGCACTTCAACCCCTTCGGCTAAGGTTTTCAGGGGTCAATCGGGGGAGTAGTTCGAGTATGAGGTTTTAACCCAATATCATTACCTACTGCAACATTCAATAAATTAGTTAATAGTATTGAAATGTGACGCCTTAAAGATTTTCAGTGATATTGCAAATAGGGAGAGTTTAGCACCGTACTCTTTTTTCCTTAACCAATGGTTTTGTTCCATTAGATTTTCCGAGTAAGGTTTTTAATGAGACAGTGTACTATTTATAATATAAGAATATTGTATTATTTTTTCTTTACTAGTTTTTTTTTCACTGGATTTTTACTAATAAGATTTTAATGAAGCATATTTTTTATAAAAATAGACATATAAGGGGGAGTGTTATAAATATATAGATAAATGTGGATGTCCATTTATCTATCTCACTACTCATAAGTTTTATATTTAAGATTAATTTTATTACACTATTTATGTTGTAAATTATGGTGGGTTTATATATTGTAACATATAGTGGAGATAAACTCTATAAATAAGAGTTCATGTTACTTTGTAATACACACCAAGAAGATAATAGAAAATTTAATCTTCTACATTCTTATTATTATTCTTATTATTATTCTTATTTTTATTTTGTTTATTTTTCATAATAATATTTTAATTAAAAATTAATTTTTTGTGCTTTAGTTAATGAAAAAAAGAAAAAGAAAAATTGAATTGGAGAATTTCATTGTCTAACTTAAGTAAAATGCATAGGTGTAATATCTTTCTATTTTGTTGTATTTTTTATTAAATTGTATGTTTGGAGAATTAATTAAAATTTCAAATGTGAATGTTTGAGAATTTCAGAAAT
Organism: Aleurites moluccanus; assembly: GCA_948193065.1. Taxonomy (NCBI): domain Eukaryota; kingdom Viridiplantae; phylum Streptophyta; class Magnoliopsida; order Malpighiales; family Euphorbiaceae; genus Aleurites; species Aleurites moluccanus. The sequence goes on from CANXYC012621402.1 coordinate 11,634, forward strand.
TTTGATCTTTGCAGTTTTAGGATTTTGTGGTGATGATTGCATAATCTTAAAGATATAATTTGATAAAGTATAAAACATGAAAGTTGTGAGTTTATGTCTCAACTAAAATTCTATATAATGATTTGGCAAAATTCTGTGTAAGAGATGAGTTATGTCTATTTGAGCAAGACTGGTCTGGTTGAGTATTTCTGCAGGAAGTCAGTGTCTGTTTGAATTTACTGGGAATGACTGAGACAGAATTAGCTAAAGGTGTGAATATAAAAAATTTCCCTTTATATGTTGTGATGATGACTTAAAATTTCAGAATTTTTGGATAAGTATATCTCAGTGAATAGTGGATTTTCTCAGGATTGTTCGGATGGATTCTAAGGCAGTAAGTCTGGGTGACTTTTGGAGAGTCACCATGGTCTGTGTGTTAGTCTTATTGATTTGAAGTTTTGATATGTTGTGCCTCTACATGTGTGTTTTAAGTGGCAAAAAGAATTATTAAGTTTGGATGTTTGTAACTCTTTTGCGAGCTGGTTAAGTCTAAGCTGCCAAGGAAGAGTTTCAACTTAATAGGATCTGGTTAAGGCGAGCCGACAAAATGCGAAGTGGAGAAATGGCAAAGTGGCAAGGTGAGATTGTCGAAGTGGCAATTGGCAAAGAAGCATATGCGAGGTAGCATGTGCAAAGAGAATTTGGCGAAGAGAGTTTGGCGAAGAGGATTTGGCGAAGAGGTTTGGCGAAGAGGTTTGGCAAAGAGGAAAGGCGAGGTGGCATTATGCGAAGAGGCATTATGTGAAGAGGGAATGTGTGAAGTGGAAGTTCGCGAAGAGGCGAAGAAGCATTGCCGAGGTGGCATATGCGAGGAAGAATTCGCGAGGAGAGTCTGGCGAGGCAGCATATGCGAGGTGACATATGCGAGCTGGATTAGCGAAGTGATATTACCGGATCAATTTGACGAGCTAGAATGTGCGAGCTGGGAAATGCGAAGTGGGAATGGTGAGCTGGCTTATGCGAGGTAGCTTTGCCGAGGCTAATTGGCGAGCTGGCAAGCGTGTTTCTGGGACAGTGGTCTATTTAAACCCAGCAACCCCAATAGCGTTTTCACGATTTTTCCTTCTTTCTTTCTTCGTGAAATTCAGTCTTTTCTCAGAATTAGTTCTATTTTATTTTCTAAAGCATTAATATTCAAATTAATGCATTAGACTTCTAGATTATTCTAAATTAAGGCAGAAATCATCAGATTTGAGCAAGAAATCACAGAAATTTCAATTTGAAGGAAATAAGGTAAATTTTCTTTCTAGGTTATTTTCTTTAGATTTATTTAAGTCTATGGGTTAGAATAATTAATATTGGGTATATAGAATTTATTGTAAGTAATTTGAAGCATTAATGGTAATTAATGTGGGAGAAATCAGAATGTTGAGACTGTCATGAATAGTAACATGAACAGTAACTCCGAAATTAAATGTAGATTTTCTTAAAGAGATAAATAAAATTTGTTGTTGGTAATTAAGAATAGAGACACTAAGATAATTAATTATTAGGAAATCATGATAAATATTATTGATTTGGAGAAAACCCTAATTTTGTATATTTGGGGAAATTTCTTAGGAGGAGGAAATCAAATTAATTGAAGATTTAGAGTTGGGATTTGCTAAAGGAATTTTCAAGAGAAATTGTGTTAAGGTAAGTATGAACATCTTATTTGTTTCTTGTTTCTGAAAATAATGTGACCTAGCATCCTTGAATTGTTCCTTCATATGTAAATAGTGGTATATATAATATAAATGACTTGATCAATTTTTTTGGATCAAGTTCATATGCTTCTTGTTTGTTAAACCCGATTTGAATGATGATAGATGATGATGGTCTTGCGACCACTATGCTTTTTATGAGATTGAAACCCCATGACCCATGGATAGAACGCTCTTCCCAATGAAAATAAATTCATTGGTCCATTGTGCACTTTGGGAGCCCAACTGATAGGGTTTTTATCAGTGTTCCACTTAGAGGGGGCCATGAGCTCTAGGCGCATGCCTGGCCAAACATGTGTGCACGTTAAGGTAGCAAGGCTACTGATATGTATGTTATGACATGAGATCAGTTCTATCAGATGAGATTTGATAAGGCCATTCTTTGTGGGCATTTTATATTCTAGATATGAACCATGATTTGATTTATGATATGATTTGATATAGCCAAATTATTATGAGCACCCATGTTCCTTCAAGTAAAGCTTATGATTCTTTCATATCTATATGTATAAAAATTTGTTTATGACTATGATTCGATATTTAGATTCTTGATTTATAATATTTATATCTTACTGAGTTGAAGGCTCACTCATCTTCTGTTGATTTCAGGTGATAGCATAGCTCGTGAAGGAGCTAATAGAGCAGATCCAGCTTCTTGATCCATTCTTCCAAGAAGCTTCCTTGTAATAATTTTTGAGATATTTTGTATACTCATTAAATGGTACTATGACATGATATGTATTTGGGGTTATACTCTAAAACTCCGTAGTCAGTCATTGAGGATATCAATATTTTGATGTATGAATTATTACCTTATGGGTAGTCTTGTTCCTTAGTGATGTGAGATGCATCTTTTGATCATTAAGGAACAAGAGAGAGCTATGAAATGATAATGGTAAAGATATGCTTAATGTTTAATTGAATGAATAGAAATGATCATTGTATGATAATATATGATGTTGTAATTGGTATAATTGTGTATGCGATTCATGATATGTGAGTTCTACGGGTTTATGGTGGCCTTAAGCCTACCCTTGCCCTAGGACCATCACACCACTGGAGTTGGGGTGTGACAGAGGTGGTATCAGAGCACTAGGTTTGCAATCCTTAACATAGAAGATAGATAGAGATGCATGAGCACTAATATAAGTGTTGATTAAGTTAACTATGGAGCATAGGATCATGTCTCGTCCAATTGTGTCCCCCTTTGATATATATCTGCGTTAAGTGTGTGTAGTGAGTCTGATATGTTTGTTCTTCTTATCAGTATCGAGATGCCTCCACGTCACGGCAGAGGATGAGGTTGAGGCCGTCCTAGACGGGATTTACCTTCTGAAGAAGGTTCAGTAGGAGGGAATAGAGGAGATGAGGTTCCTCTTGTGCCACCAGTAGATGTGGCTCATATGGCACAACAGTTAGATCAGCTGCAGAGAAATTATGAAGTATTAGCTGAGTTTATTACTCAACAGAGGCAGCAGTAGGCTCCTCCAGTTCAGATAGTTTCAAATACTCCAGTTCCTCCACCCCCATCCGCATTGGTACCACAGGTTGAGGAGGTTTTGTTTGAGAAATTTCTGAAGCTCAAGCCTTCAAAGTACCGAGGTGAGGTAGGTCCCACATATTTCCTGGAAGAGATAGAAGAGAAAATCTAGATTTTGAGGATTCCTGATAGGAGGGCAATTGAGTTTGCGGGATATTTGATGAAGGCTGAAGCGAAAGATTGGTTCAAGAGAAGCATTTTTGGTATGCTTCGAGATAATGAAGAGTTGTCATGGGAGAGATTCAGAGAATTGGTCCTTGATGAGTTTCGTTTAAAGAGTGTAAGGGATGCTAAATCCATGGAGTTTGAAAGGTTGGTTCAGACTCCGGGTATGACTGTATCAGAGTATGCAAACAAATTCAGCCAACTAAGTAAGTTTGCTCCAGCCCTTGTACCTTTAGAAGCGGCACGGATTCAGCGATTCCGTAGGGGGATTGGTGGCTCCTTTGTTCAAAGTCTTGGCTGATCTTGAATTTGATTCTTATTCCAAGTTAGTGGATAAAGCAAGAGTAATTGAGAACAGGGAAATGGAAGCTAGATCAGAGAGGGAAGAGAAGAAGAAAGCTAAAGTTGGAGGTTCTTCTAGGCAAGACAGTGGGGTAAAGAGTATAAATATTTTGCATCACTCAGCTTCTCAGGGGGTATTTAGAGGACCATCAGGGAGATCCCAGAAGAGACCGAATCCCTC
>CANXYC012622241.1:0-16038 GCA_948193065.1 Aleurites moluccanus
TATATATATATATATATATATATATTTCGACCTATTATATAATCAATCATTGTAAAACCCTAAATATTATTGCATCTCCATAACTTATTTAGTTTTCGACTCATTCCTTTTCTTCTATTATGGATTTTAGGTTCTAGAGAACTTGTTGACAGGATAGACAGAGCTTCTTGATTGTTTTCTCTCTTCAAGAAGCTAATGTATTGATTCGATAATCATTTGATGTTTTGTATTATTTTGGAATACTAATCATAGTAGCTCCGTAGATTGAATTGTATTAGATTGAGATATGATTGAGCATATTGGTAATCCTTGTTCCTTATTGATGATGGTATTTTATCTTTTGATCGATAAGGAACAAGTGATATTGTATTGTTGGATTATCTATATATTGAAGTATATTGCATGGTTATAGAATATCATTGATGATTGATGATTCAGGCTTGGGTTCTATGGGTTTATAGTGGCCTTAAGCCTACCCTTGCCTTAGGACCATCACACTTTTGATTTTGGGGTGTGACAAAGGTTGTATCAGATCTATAGGTTTAATTTATAGATAGATAGATAGATGTGCAAGTTCACTAGCTTAAGTGTGATTGAATAAGTAAACTACAGAGCATAGGATTCATGTCTTGTCATTGTTTTGTATTCATTTGGTATAGATCTGCGCTTGCCGTCATGTTATGAATCTAAGTTGCTTTTAAATCCTTTATCAGCATTGAGATGCCTTCGAGAAGAGGTAGAGGTTGTGGGCGTGGACAAGGCCATCCTAGAAGGGTAGATCCTTTAGAGGAGGGTTCCGTGGGCAGTGTCAGAGAGGGAGTGATTCATCCATCTGCACCTCAGATGGATGCTGCTATGGCACGGAGATTTGATCAGATGCAACAGAATTATGAGAGATTGGAGGCGCTTATCACACAGTAATTACAACAGCCGGTTCCTTCAGCACCGGTAGCTCATGTTCTACCGGTGGTTCCTACACCACCACCTTTTGTGCCACAGGTTGAGGAGGTGTCTTTTGAGAAAACTCAAGCCTCCAGAGTATAAGGGAGATATGGATCCCACTGATTTCCTCGAGATAATAGAGGATAAGTTTCATCTTTTGAGGATACCAGATAGAAGAGTAGTGGAGTTTGTGGGCCACTTGATGTGGAATGATGCTCGAGATTGGTATAAGAGAAGTGTAACTGGATTACTTCGAGCTAATGTGGATATTACTTGGGAGCAGTTTAAGACCATGGTTATGGATGAGTTCCTTCCAGAAAGTGTGAGGGAGGCTAAAGCTGTAGAGTTTGAACGGCTGGTTCAAACTATGGAAATGAGCGTATCGGAGTACGCTAGGAGGTTTAGTCAGCTGAGTAAGTATGCTTCAGCATTGGTTTCTATAGAGGTTGCTCGTATTCAGCATTTCAGGAGAGGTTTGATTCCTCCATTGTTTCATGTGCTAGCTGCTCATGAGTTTGAATCATATTCCAGATTGGTGGATAAGGCCATAATGATTGAGAATCAGGAAATGGAACTGAAGGCAGAAAGAGAACAAAAAAAAAAAAGGCTAGAGTTGAGGGTTCCTCTAGGCCTAGTATGGATAGCAGTGGAGTGAGGAGCATAGATATTTTGAGGCAGTCTACTCCTCAGAGTGGGTTCAAATGACATCCAGAAAGATCACAGTATAGGCCCAATCCTTCTAGATTTGCTTCACAGATGAGCAGAGACACAGTTAGTTCTGCACTTTCGGGGGGTAATTTTCAGTGTCCTATTTATAGGAAGAGACATATGGGACCATGTCATGTCGAGATAGGGGCTTGTTTTCACTGTGGATAGCTTGGACACTTTGTGAAAGATTACCCACGGACAGCGACTACTGTAAGACCACCAACTTCGTAGTCTACAGTTCAGATAGAGAGAGTGGGGAGCAGTAGTGCTTAAGCTGGGGTAGGCTGAGGTTATGGCAGAGGTACATAAGTGGGCCGAGGATCAAGTTCATCTGCGATTCAAGCTCCAAAACTTATTTGAGTAGAGGAAAGGGGAGAGTTTTTGCACTCAATCAATAGAAGGCCCAAGCCTCTAATGCAGTTGTCACATGTATTCTTTCTATCCAAGCTCAGAATGCAAGAGTATTGTTTGATTCAGGAGCATCTTATTCTTTGATATCATCTCGCTTTGCTAAGAAGTTATGCATGTTGTGTGAGTTGCTTGATGATGTGATGGTTGTGTCCACTCCCTTAGAGGAGGAGATTGAGGTCCAAAATTTCTATCCTGCATGTATTGTTAGTATTGATGGAAAGAGTTTGGAAGTAGACTTGATTGAATTTTTGGTGTTAGAATTTGATGTTATCTTAGGCATGAATTGATTGTCCAAGTATTTTGCAACCATAGTTTGCAATTGGAACAAGATAGTCTTCAAACCACCTAAGGGTGAGAAGTTTGAGTTTCAAGGGGAAAGGAGTGAAGTACCCTACAATGTGATATCTGTCATTGGGGCGAGGAGGATGCTAAGGAGGGTTGCCAAGGTTACTTGGCATATGTTCGAGATACTTAGAAGGAAGTGAAGGGACTGGAGCATATTCCAATAGTGAATGGGTATCCAGATGTCTTCCCTGAAGAATTGCCAGGTTTACCGCCGGACAAGGAGATTAAATTCAATATTGAGTTATTGCCTATAACGAATCTGATCTCTATACCTCCATATCACATGGAACCAACAAAATTGAGAGAGTTGAAGGTGCAACTATAGGATTTACTTGACAAAGGGTTCATCAGACTTAGTAGCTCACCATGAGGTACACTAGTGTTATTTGTCAAGAAGAAGGACGGTTCTATGTTATGCATTGATTACCGACAACTTAATAAGGTGACTGTTTAGAATAAGTATCCATTGCCTATAATTAATGTTTTGTTTGATCAGTTGCAAGGGGCAAGTTATTTCTTCAAGATCCACTTGAGGTCGAGTTATCACCAGTTGAGGATTTAGAAGGAAGATGTGTCTAAGATAACATTTCAGATAAGATATGACCACTATGAGTTCTTGGTGTTACCGTTTGGCTTGACTAATACACTAGCTGCATTTATGGATTTGATGAATAAGGTGTTCAAGCTATTCTTGGACAAGTTTGTTATTATTTTCATTGATGACATCCTTGTGTATTCCAAGAGTAAAGAGGAGCATAAGGAACATCTTCAGATTGTATTGCAGACCTTGAGGGAGCATTGGTTGTTTGCTAAGTTCTCCAAGTGTGAGTTTTGGTTGGATAGTGTTTGTTTCTCGGGGCATGTGATAAGTAAAGAAGGATTTAAGGTCGATCCAAGGAAAGTGGATGCAATCCTTAATTGGCCTAGACCTACGAATGTGTCTGAGATTCAGAGTTTTTTGGGTTTGACAGGCTATTATAGAAGATTTGTGGAGGATTTCTCCAAGATTGCAGCTCCATTGTCTAGACTCACTCAGAAGCAGGTGAAGTTTGTATGGACAAATGACTGTGAAAGAAGCTTTCATAAGCTTAAGACTTGTCTCACGATCACACCTATCCTAGCTTTACCATCTGGTGAGGGAGGATATGCTGTGTATTGTGATGCTTCTAGAATAGGACTTGGGGTTGTGTTGATATAGAATGGGAAGGTAATAGCTTATGCTTCGAGGCAGTTGAGGAAGCATGAAATGAATTACCGAACTCATGATATAGAGATGGCAACTGTGGTTTTTGCATTAAAGATATGAAGAAACTATTTATATGGAAAGAAGTGTGAGATCTTCACGGATCACAAAATTTTGAAGTACATCTTTCAGCAAAAGGATTTGAACCTTAGGAAAAGGCGATGGATGGAGTTGCTTAAGGATTATGATTGTGATATTTTGTATCACCCTGGAAAGTTGAATGTGGTAGCAGACGCTATGAGTAGGAAGTCTATGGGAAGTGTAGCTCACATTCAAGTTCTTAGAAGGTCATTGATCAAAGAGTTGCATGGATTGCATGACTTGGGGATTCAATTTGGCTTAGTGGATACATGAGTGTTTTTGGCACATTTTTAAGTTAAGCCAACACTCATTGATCAAATCAAATAAGCACAAGATAAAGATCCTAGACTGATTAAGCTTAAGGGTGATGTGGAAGCTGAGAAAGCTCCAGGTTTTGTTGTTGTGGATGGTGTTGTGAAGCATGGTGATCGTTTATGTGTTCCCGATGTGGATGGATTAAGAGAGTCGATATTGAGGGAGGCACATCATTTTGGTTATAATGTGCATCCAGGTGCAACTAAGATGTATCACAACATCAAGGGATTGTATTGGTAGTATGGAATGAAGAAGGATGTAGCGGAGTTTGTGGCAAGATGTTTGACTTGTCAGCAAGTGAAGATTGAACACCAGAAGCCTTTTAGATTGCTTCAACAGCTACCATTACCATAATGAAAATGGGAGAGAGTGACTATAGATTTTGTGGTTGGATTGCTAAAGACTTCAAGAGGCCATAATTCCATATGGGTTATTGTTGATAGATTGACTAAGTCTTCTCACTTTTTGCCAGTTAAGATGAGTTATACGGCTTCTCAATATGTACAGATATATGTTGATGAGATAGTGAGATTACATGGAGTTCCAGTTTCAATCATATCAGATAGAGGCACTCAGTTTACATCGAGATTTTAGAAGAAACTTTAAGAGTCTTTGGGCACTCAGTTAGACTTTAGCACAGCTTTCCATCCTCAGACTGATGGACAATCAGAAAGGACTATTCAGACTCTAGAGGACATATTAAGGATGTGCATTATAGACTTTGGAGGTAATTGGGACAAGTATTCGTCTTTGATTGAGTTCACCTACAACAATAGCTACCATTCGACCATTCAGATGGCACCCTATGAGGCTTTATATGGTAGGAAGTGTAGATCTCCTTTGTGTTGGGATGAAATGGGTGAGAAGAGCATTGAAGGTCCTGAGTTGGTTAAGTTTACAGCAAAGAAAGTGCCTATCATCAATGAGAGGCTGAAGACGGCTTTCAGTCACCACAAGAGCTATGTCGATCCAAAAAGAAAAGATGTTCACTTTTCCATTGGAGACATAATTTTCTTCAATGTCTCGCCAATGAAATGAGTCCTAAGATTTGGCAAGAAGGGTAAGTTATCTCCAAGGTACATTGGGCCATTTGAGATATTGGAAAAAGTTAGGGGAGTTTCTTATCAGTTAGCATTACCGCCCAATCTTGATAGTGTGTATCCAGTGTTTCATATTTCGATGCTTCAAAATTATGTATCCGACCCTTCGCATGTGCTTCAAGTTCAATCATTGGATCTTGGTCCAGATTTGTCTTATGAGGAAATTTCAATGACCATTATTGACAGATCGGTTAGGAGACTTCGAAACAAGGAGATTCCAATGGTTAAGGTTTTGTGGAAGAACCAAGTCTTAGAGGAATGCACTTGGGAGAGTGAGTAGAGCATACAAGCGGAATATCTCCATTTGTTTCAAACTTAAGGTAAATTCTTAAATTCGAGGATGAATTTTCTTTAAAGGGGGAAGAATGTAACACTTAAGATTTTGATTTTCATGGTTGCTTATGGTTATAGAATTGTTTCTTTGTCATAGTTTTTGTTTAGAGTTGTTTTGGTGAGTTTTAGAATAGTTTTGCGTGAACTCTTCTCACGGCCATAGATTTGAACTTTGATGTTTCACGGGTGTGAACTCTAATCATGGTCGTTATTTTGCTCTTTGTCTAAATACGAGAACTTGACCTTTTATTGTTCACGGGCATGAATATATCCTTCACGGGCGTGAAACTTATTCTTCACGGGCATGAATTTGTTCTTCATGAGCGTGAGACTTCGGGCTCTATAAATATAAGTCATTTTTTCAGATTTTTGAACCGTAAACCAAATTTTATTTTCTTCTTCTTCTCATTTCTTTCCTTTGCTCAACTAGCCTTATTGCTCTTTAATAATCCAAATAGTCATTTTCTTCAAGAATTGAAACACACTCTAAGGCATCAAATCACCTTCAAGGGCATTCTTTCTCGAGAAATCTCTTTCTAGGGTTTTGAAGGTAAATCCAAGTTCTTACTTTTATAGTTGTTTATGGGTTATGTTATTGTTAGACTAGTTGTTATAGGTTGTTAGTAGTCATTTAAGAGCATTTATTGCCATTAATTATGGTTGATATGAGAGTTGTGAGATTTCAGGTTTTATATGAATTGTAGGGTGAATAGTAAATCTTCATTTAATAGTTTAATTGGTATTAGAAATCAATTTATTGAGTACTAAAGGGTATAAAATCCCTGAATTCTTTATGTTATGGCTTTGGGGAAGAAAACCCTAATTGACCTATTTTGGGAATTTGTTGTTTTAGACTTGGTGAATCCAAGGACCTAAAGATTGTTAATTTTGGTGATAGTTGAGCTATTTGCTTTGGATTTGAGGTAAGTTATGGAATAATTTATTCTTTGTTATGAAATTCACATTTGTTAATATTGTTCTTGAATGAAGTTTAGTCATTGTTTTTGGACTAAATTTCATATTGAGTATTATTAATTTGATATTGTAATGTCATTGGGCCTTAGGCCATTATTGAAATGTATTATCTTTGAAAGACCATTTGGGTCATATGAAATTATTGAATATTGTTAATGATATTGATAGTGTGAGGTCTCTAGACCCACTTATTATTCATTGTATAGATTGTATGGCTATTGACAATTTAGAAAGCCTTCCCAATGAAGGAGAAATCATTGGACTGTATGCACCAGTGACCTAGCTGATAAAGTCAAATTGTATCAATGGCTTTACCTAGGGGAGGCCTATCGGCCCTGGGACGTATGTTATGACCAAGCATAAGTATGGTTTGAGATCATAGTATCTTGATGCATGGATGGTATGGATTGATGGTTGTTCTATCGTCACATTGATGGGTACCATTTTTTTATAAGCACGTAAATATATATCACTAAATGTATTCTTATTGTTCATAAACTATTATTATTATTGTTATATATATATATACATATATATTGAATTCGACCTATTATGTGATCAATCATTGTAAAACCCTAAATATTATTGCATCTCCATAACTTATTGAGTTTTGGACTCGTTCCTTTTCTTCTATTGTGGATTTCAGGTGCTAGAGAACTTGTTGATAGCATAAACAAAGTTTCTTGATTGTTTTATCTCTCCAAGAAGCTAATATATTGATTCGATAATCATTTGATGTTTTGTATTATTTTGGAATACTAATTATAGTGACTTCATAGATTGAATTGTATTAGATTGAGATATGATTGAGCTTATTGGTAATCCTTGTCCCTTATTGATGATGGTATTTTATCTTTTAATCGATAAAAAATAAGTGATATTGTATTCATGGATTATCTATATATTGAAGTATATTGTATGGTTATAGAATATTATTGATGATTGATGATCCAGGTTTGGGTTGTACAGGTTTATGGTGGTCTTAAATCTACCCTTGCCCTAGGACCGTCACACTTTTGGTTTTGGGGTGTGACATAATCCTTCTTTATATGATCGGTTTTATGACAATTATTGCATTTTACACCATTTTTAGACTTAGATCTTTCTTTGGACTTGTCGCGATTTTAAGAGTCTCTATTTTTACTCTTCTCATACTTTCTGAGATAAGAGCTTATTGTGAAGACTCAACTTATTCCTTTTAATCTCATGCTCAATCAGGCTAGCTTTCATTGAACTCATAGTCACCTTCCCATTTTAGTGTTGAATTAGTAAATGTAATCACCAATGTCTCTAACTATTCGAAAGAGAACTTACGAGTAGTAGTGTTTAAAACTCACCATCAAACTTCATCTCTATTGTCGTAAGTTCATTCACCAAATTTTGCATTTCATTCAAGTGGTCCATTGTTGGAGTTCCCTTTTTATATTTCAAATTCTCAAGCTTCTTGAAAGCATAAATCATGCTCAATTATACTAGCTTTCATTAAACTCATTGTCACCTTCCCATTTTAGTGTCGAATTAGTAAATGTAATCATCAATGTCTCAAACTATTCGAAAGAGAACTTACGAGGAGTAGTGTTTAAAACTCACCATCAAACTTCATCTCTATTGTCGTAAGTTCATTCACCAAACTTTGCATTTCATTCAAGTAGTTCGTTGTTAGAGTTCCCTCTTTGTATTTCAAATTCACAAGCTTCTTGAAAGCATAAATCTTATTGTTAGCGTTCTTCATCTCATACAATTCTTATAGATTATTCTATAACATACTAAAGGAAATTTCATTCTCTACATGGTGATAGAATTATCTTCAAAAAATTGTGAATGAAATCAACACATTATCTTTCTAAGTGCTTCCATTTCTCATCATCTACATACTTAGACTAGCACTTTTCCCCTAATAGAGCATGCAACTCTTTGCAATAAAGAAAATCTAACATTTTACCTTTCTATGTTCTCCAATTCATACCATTAAGATTCACCATTCTACTTGTACTCACCTCTATAGCTCACTTGAAAATTTTATCAAATACCTTGTGTGCACCAACTAAAGCTTTGATACCACTTATTGGAAAGCAAAACCTTAAACCTTCCCTTCCCAAATGAGTAATAGAAACAACAACAGACAATAGAATGAAAGGTAGAAACTAGAAGAACACAAGAAGTAAAAGAAATACACAAGAATAAAGAACACCAAGTTTACGTGAAAAACTCCTTCAAAGGAAAGAGAAATGCCATGAGGCAAATATGAAATCCACTGTACAATATCATGGGAGAAATACAAGAGTATGTGGAATCCACTTTAAGAGTCATAAAAATAACCTATTTTGAAGATGAGAAAACAAACCCTAGCTAATCTAGGAAAGCTTTTCTCTTTACTCTCTACTTACTCTTTCTCCTTTCTATCTTCTCTCACACACTTCTCTACCAAGCAATCACTTAAATTAGACATATAGTGACTCATGGCTTTATAGCCTATGCTTAATATTTACATAGCCTATTGGACCTAACACACTTCGCATAGAGCTAGCACCCAATTTAATAGTAGCCCAATAATTAATTGTTGGGATTTTAAGTGTTAATGAGAATCCCACATTAGAAATAGAGGAGTTGAGTGAGGGATATATAAATGGAAATGACCTATAAACTCATTGCCTTAAATTTTGGGTTGAAGTATAGTATTAGGCTCACAAGTGTGTTCCATCACTATGTCTATGAAGAAGATTTCCTAAGGAATTGGGCTTCCTAGCACTAATAAGTGATATCAGAGCCAATGGTTCGATAGAGATGAGTATAAAGACGGTGGTTGGATCTCGTAATCATAATCTCCATGTGGAAGAGTAAGAAAACTTTTGTTAAGTCTAGAGTGATGGAGTATAATTCTAGATGACGTTGTATACTTAGGTAAAAAAAGAAAGTTTCCACTCTAAGAGGAGTCCTAGCTAAATATGGAAACTCACGCGGGAGATTGTTAAGATTTCGAGTGTAAGTGATAATTCCACTTTGAAAAAAGATGGGTTGAGTGAAATATATAAATGAAAATGACCCATAAACCTATTGTTATAAAATTTTGAATTTGAATATAACGTCAGACCTATGATTATGTTCTCTCACTAGACTCATAAATAATCTTCTAAAGGAATTTAATGACTAAAATTTTCACTGTAGTTGGTGATATATAGCAATAAAAACTGAAATTCAATTCACATATTATATCAAATGTGAGAAATAGTAGAGCAAATTCATAAGAAAAATTCTTCAAGTGGAAAGGGAGAAAAATTCCCAAATATAAAAGAAAGAAAGAAACCATAGAATAAGATAAAATTTACCCATTTTACAAGAAAAGAAAGAAAACAAATGTTAAATAAACTTAATTATCGTCAAATATCCGGAATAAAAAAAGAAGAAGAATGATTACTAGGATTTGACAGAATGAGCAGCGGAGAGAGAGACTGACTGGTATAGGGTTTTGTTAATTAACTGAATACAATTAACAATAGTAATAAATTTTGTGCCTATAACAAGTTTTATGCAAATTGCAAATAAAAGTCTAATGGTAAAATCAACGCTCAAATCTTGATTTCTCAAATGATTTTAATTTCATTCTTATGTATATTGAATTTGAATTATATTTATAATTTAATAATTTAATTTTTTTTTCGTAGGTTTGACTCTATTCATATTAGATTTAAGTTATAATAAAAATAATTTAAAAGTTGAATTTATATTTTTCGATTATTATGGTAAGATTTATAATTTGTATTATGTGATATATTATATGATATTTTTGGTTAAAAACAAATTATACAAATTGATAAAATCCAAAATATGGGATAAAATTATTATTTTTTTCTAAGTCAATATTTTGAGATAAGAAAACTACGGAAAATGATTTCAATTTGCCTACATCTATAAATGAAGCAAAAACAAATTCATTGATTAATTTTATTTTTATTTTTAAATTTTAAGACAAAATTATAACATATTTAAATTTTCACATATCATATTAAATTAAATCCTTAATTTAGATATCTACATCAAAACTAATATCAACATGTTTGCAAATAAACAAGACATATCTTTATTATTTATTAGTCTCAAAATTATGATATGATAATTCTAATTTCTAGAATTATAATTAATTTAATTTTTTTTAATATTTAACTTCAATTCAATATTCAAATTTAAAACTTCACAATTCTAAAAAATAATTATAACCTACAATAATTAGTAGGATGAAGTTATTAATTAAATACTAACCTACAATTATTAGGAACAATTTAAGAATGCTTGCCTAAGCTGACTCCCGCAAAACAATACATCAATATCAATTTTTTTTTATATAAGATAGGAAAAAGATGTCTATATTTAATTGATTAATCTATGGTAATGTAAAGAAATGATGATAAGGGCATGTGACTTGAGATATACTCAATGGGACAATTAGTTTAAAAGTAACATACCCACTAAGTAATGTTTGTTTAATTAGCAATTAGTTAGCCCACTTAGAAAATGATAGTAGTAATATACTTAGGAAGTGTGATTTTGTCTGGATCCATACCTTTCCAACATTGCTTCTACTTCGACTTCACTCTATAAACATCTACACATATGTGAATTTATAAATAAGCAAATATTAAAATTTATTTATACAAAATCATTGATTTTTATTAAATTCAACATTCATTCGCTTATTAGTCCTTTCTCTATTTTATTATTATTCAATACGAGATCTTTTAATTCTAAGATCTCCTCTTAATACATGTTAGACTCTTAATTAGTATATGACACAATAGACTGAGAGCAGACAATCAAAATAATAGATGACCAATTTAAATTTTTAAATTCATATATGTGTCAGACTCTTCTGACACATAACTACTGAAGATGATAATCGAAATAACAAATGGTCAATTTAGATTTTAGATTCACACATGTATTGAGTCCTACTGATGCATGACTATTGGATTGACGGAAGATCATAGATTGATGAAGTGTAAAATTGACTATAATACCATGTTAAAATTTATGGACCCGCACATATGTCAGCTTATAAGTGAACAAATATTAGAATTCATTTGCATAAAACTAATTAGTTTTTGTTAAATTCAATGGTTACTCATTTATAAATTTTTTATATATTTTGTTATTATTGAATGTAAGATTTTTTAACTCTAATATATATATAAAAAAAAAATTCACTATTTCTTAATTAAATAAATCTACAAAATAAAAAAAAAAAGTCACTATTTGACACTTAAGAGTGGCCAGTGCAAATAAACAATTATTTATGCATTAAGATTTGATTTATGATTGATACTTGTTAGAAGTATATATCTTAGATTTGAAGACTGAGAAGTAATTTAAAAAGAAAATATTAGAACAATGATTTTTTCCCCCAAAAACTATCTATCATACAGCCTCCTTTGTCAACTATAAGACTCGTGATTGGTGACCTACATGTTCTGACATATGCTTGCCTTCAATTTCTCAATTTTAATTGGACCACACTCACGTATGAAAACCTAATATTTTTCTTTAGTTTCTTAGATAAACCAACCTTCACATGTGCCTCTAAAATGTTAATCTATGACCTAGTTCAATGCCTAATAGGGTTCAGCATTACCAAAATTTTTATGCATGTTTGATAATTCACATTGTTCCTCCGTAGAATTTGCCTCTAACACCTTGACATTTTGAATTCTATTCATATTGAGTTTGAGTTATATTTATCATATTTTATTTAATATAATTATTATCTGATAGTTGAAATTTTATCTGTTTTGACATTATACTCAATTTTGTAACTATGATCCGTTAAGAAAAAAAAAAAATATTTCATATCATATAAATAATCCCTGAATCTCAATTTAAGTATAATGATTAAGTATTTATTTTGAAATATAAAAGTATCTTATACTTAATTCATTCAAGAAATTTTCATGTATTAAGGAAAAAGAAAACACTAGCTATAATCTAATTGGAGAGATGAAGCATTGATGAGAATTTTGTAAGTGCATTTCATTGATAGGGATGATGGATTGGTGATTGAAAAGAAATGTGAAAAAGCAGGAAAAAAAAAACACTACCTTGAAAGAGAAGAAATAATAGTCAAGAAGTTTGGTGAAATAGATTGCTGCAGCTACTTTGCCAGGTTTTTTCTTATATTAATTCTTGTTACGTAGATGATTTGAGTTGTGTATGTGTGTGTGTATAGAGGCTTATTAAGATAGTTTTGAAGCATTCATAAGTAGGTGAAACTTTGTTAAACTAAATGTTATCAGTTTTGAGTATTGCCCAAGTGCTAATTGAAAGCAAACTAATGCCTACCTAAAATATTCCACTTTAAGAAATTCTTATTGGATTTTAGTATGAAAATTGGTGATTAGACTTTACTGTTTTCATCTTTATCCGTGAGAAAATCGAATAGTAAAAAAGACATTAATGGAGAGTAAGATAAGATGAATATATATAATCTAATTGTCATATTATCAAGAATGGCAGTAAGAACATCCATGAAATTGCAAAAAGCCAAAAGAAAAAAAGCAACAAACTGGTTTTACCTAAATATTCTTATTGGATGTCTCGTTTTGATTGTTGAGAGCAAGCCAATAACTTTTTTTTGACTCTCAAAGCTAGATCAACATGTTTGATAAAAAAATAAATAAAAAAAAGTAGTTGAATCTTGCAGTATATATCATACATTATAAGAGAAAAATTATTAAGATATATATTAAAAATAAATTATATACTTAATCGTCATTTAATATTTCAATATTAACGGTTAACAAAAATTTTAATAAATTATCAAATATTTTAATTACCAGTTATCAATTATCAACAACAGTAAAACTAAACTAATTCGTGAAAATAAATCAACATTCTTTTTATACCTACAATACTATTTGTCCATTGGCTGAATGTATATTTCTGGTGTAACTAAGATCCTATTTGATTTAACTGTTTGTAACAGTTGTTAACTATTAACTATTGTTAATAGCTATTAGCTGGTGCCTAATAGCTGATAGTTGGTAGTTGTTATCTAATAACTAATTATTGCAAGTATTTGGTAATATTAGTTATTAGTTGTTAATATATTTAATGACCATTAAAGATAAATATTAATATTTAATTTTTTATAAATATTATTTTTAAAAGAATAATTTAGTCTTTTTATTTAAATAAGTATGACTTTTTTTTTAAAAAAAAATTCAAATTAGAATTTTTATAAATAACAGTTATTTGACTACCTAACAACTAATAGTTAACATTAATTAAACATGTTTGATGCAACTGTTATAAATAAAAAAATTAACAGTTGTATCAAAAAATTTTGTCAAATGTCTATTAAGATTTCATTTGATTTACCTGTTCACAGCAGCTATTAGCTGTTAATGACTAATAACTGATAGTTGGTTATTGTTACTTAATAGCTGACTATTATAAATAATAAAATTATTATTAGTTGTTAACTGTTAATATTTATGTTTTATTTAAATATTATTTTTAAAAGGATAATTTAGTTTTTTTATTTAAATAAGTATAAGCTTTTTAAAAAGTGTTTTAAATTCAAATTTTTGTAAATAATAACTGTTTAACTACCTAACAATTAATATTAAGCAAACGGTTTGATGCAGTTATTAAAAAAAAAAAAAAAAAAAAAAAAACAGCATAAAATTTTTTTGTCAAACAAACTAAGTAAATTATTTGTCATTTGCTATTTTACTAGCTGTCTCAAAGAAGACGGCATAAAAGTTCAAGGTATAAGATGCAAGAAAACAAGTTAAGATCTTCTCAATTGCAACAAGATTACTCCCATATGTTATATATAGAACAGCCTGAGCTTTAACATATATAGCTATATAACTTAATTAAGACTAGCATATCAAATGCAAGCTATAAGAGTTCAAAAAATGCAATTAATTTGTTAATCAGATCAAGTCTGATTAGTCTTTTTACTTTTTTAAAGAGTTGAATTTCAAGTTTAATGTTTCCTATCTAATATATATTGATGGAATTATTAGATGGGATGAGATCGAAAAAGAGACGGATATGATGTCTCCATTACTATTGTTATTCTTAGATAGAATGATCTCTAACGAGGGTTCTATATAAAATTTTATTTTAAGTGGATGCATTAGAAGTTGACGTATTTTATTGTTGGATTAATAATGTAAGTATCTGAATGTTTATTTCACAGTATAGAAAATCAGGGATTTAACTTTGATATATATTAAAAAATTATATATATATTTTTTTCATTATATGAATATGGTTTAATTTTTTTAAAATAAAACAAAATATTTATTAATTATAAAATAAAATAATACATAATTATAAATCCTTACTTGTAATTTTTCAAAACTAATATTAAAATAAATAAGAAAAAATAGCAACAATTTGGATTTGAAAAATTAAAATATATTCGTAATAATCACTTTTCGACTATTTTAATGGATTATCTATAAATTTAATATGAAAAATCAACCAATATAGATTTGATATAAAAAAAAAATAAGACTTACAATTTTGATAAAATAATCGATCAAATAAATCAATAAAAAATTTACCACAAAAGAGATAAAAAAATAAATAACAAATCACAAAAAAAAAAAAAAAGAATAAATATAAAAGATATCATACTTTTAGTGTATTTTCAGTTTTTTTAGTAGAGTAGGAATCCTTACTTCTGCCCTCTTCTGATTTTGAAGTTCTGTTTGGAATTTTATCTCAAATAAGTGTCCTAATAGTCTAAATCTTGCTAGATCTAATATGGATTTCAAGTTTCAAGTTGAGGAAGAAAGGTAGAATAATGGTAGATCTAAAGAAAATATTTGGGTAATGCAGGAGAAAGATCAAAGGAACTAGCTGGTTTCAGTTCCTCAGTGTTGATCTTCACATATCCACGAAGAGGGTTTTCAGGAGTTATTTGTTGCTTATTTAGAGTGATCTCAGTCTAATGATTCATAAGACAAGTTATTTGAGTTTATAGGTCTTGATAATTGTGCTATTATGTTTTATATTTTAGTTGATTCTCTCTCCTAGCAAGAGAGTTCTTTTATTTTTATGTTGAATGAAGTTTGAGTTTGTTAAAAAAAAAATGATATAATTTTTTAAATTTGTATTTTAATTTTTGGATTAAAAAAATATTTTTATCCTTATTTATGAAACTAATATAAGCTTATGAATCTAATATATTAGATTTAAATACCATAATTTCAAATCCCTCTTTTTTAATTTTTTTTGTTATTATTAATGTTGTTGCTATAATATACTCATGAATTTATTTGTTAAATAATTAATGATTTTGTCTTTTTTTTTTATTATTATTATTAATGTTGTTGCCTTTGCAGAATCAACTTGAAATCTTGGCTTTAGTTCCAAAAGGGATGCCCTAAATTAACCAATTTGTAATTATAATATATGAACTTAGGAAATTATCAATAATAGCCTATGTTTAATTAGTTATTTATTGCAATTACAGTCAAACCACCAAAATTTATTTAATTTCACATAAACACAACAATTAATATGTTATTATATACATGTTAAAAATAATATATATATATATATATATATATATATATA